>RJWH01000505.1:0-159277 GCA_004363575.1 Solenodon paradoxus
GAGAGAGAGAGAGAGAGAGAGAGAGAGAGAGAGAGAGAGAGAGAGAGAGAGAGAGAGAGAGAGAGAGAGAGAGAGAGAGAGAGAGAGAGAGAGAGAGAGAGAGAGAGAGACTGACTCATGGCTTTTCTACTGAATCAGTTGTATTACATGGCAGCCACACCTTCTGTATTCCAAGTGCTCTTCATTGTGTGTGAAGATGATGACTGTAATGATTCAGCTTCAGCATTACACAATCTTGAGTTGTTTTTCCGGTAGAGGTAATTACTTTTCTCTGATTCACCCCACTCTCTTGGTTCTGATTCCCCAGTGATATACTGCTTGGAGGTATAACATGACTGGTTAGGGTGATGGTTAGAGTCTCTTAACAATGAATCTGAGCAATAATACATGTATGTTTTGTTGCCTACATGCTACATGATAATAACCCCTTGAGCAAATAGCTATATATGCATATGAAATTTAAAAAGCAATGAAATGACAAAGAAAATCCTATTTTCTGCTGTCTTGTGCTTATTCCATTACCTGTCAATAGAGTGATTTAGGATAGATGACTATTTTTTTTAACTATTTGCAAATTCTGAAATTGTGTGGTTGCAAATTGAATGTATTTAAACTAGCAGCTTAATTTATACACATTAATTCTTCACATAGTCATACTATTATTTAACATTTTAGGAACTTGGGCCGTTGTTCTTGTTTTAAAAATAAGTCCAATACTTTTAGATATAATGCAGATGTATATTATACACATGACAAAAAATAATACTGCATTGATTTTTCTAGTTTAATATATTCTCAATGGCTTAAAATAATCATACTTCAGTCAGTCAAAGGTTGTGTCAAATAACTTAGGAACACTAAGTGTAGCTTTATTTGAAATCTTTCTTCAAAGTTATACTTCTGATTGGCCCTTATTAGTTATACTTCTGATTGGCCCTTATTAGTTTCAGATTATAAACTCTGTATAAATTCTAAGCATGCAAAAATATAATCCTGTAAAGGACACCTTAAAGACTGGTTTTCCCTCTGTAATGCTAAAAGGGACCAAGATAATGATGACCTTTATGCGCTCACTTTCTGGCTAAAGACACTGAAGTCAAACTCAATGTCATACTGCCAGGTCATCCTCCAGGTGCTCTGAATTTTGGTCCTTACACTTCTCATTTGTCCATAATGAATTTTTAACAGAAAAATAATACTAATAAGGTGTTGATTAACATATTAACACAGTGGAAATTTCTAGTGGTGATGCAAGCCAAAAATTGTGCTCGGCTCTCTAGGAATTTCAGAGAGAAAGGCCAACAGTGTGAAATTCTCTGTAGTTAAACATATTTCCTTTATCAGACACATAATTGTCCGAATCACATTGTTCTCCCTACAGAAAATTTTTTCGCTATTAGCAATCTATACCTCATAATGTATGAGCTCATGCAGAGGTATTGGATACTTCTATACAAATAAGGAAAGATTTGCATCCCAATGGCTTAGCCAATGTGAAATGTAGGCATTTATCTCTGAACTAGATTTCCTTTGAAGATTGTATTTCATAATTGATAGTATATTGTGTCCAGTGTTTTTGCCAAGATATTATCTTATGTCACTTGCAAATATACTTTCAGCATTTGCTGCCTCTGCTGGATCTTTAGTTATTGCAGGCTTTAAATAAATACACTGAGAAAGATCTTGCTTTCTGCTCTCTTCTCAATAGCTTCTCTCAGCTAAACAGCAAAATGGTCAGAAGAGATCATGTGTAGCTTCACTTGATTTAGTTTTTCTTATTTTAAATGAAAATATTTGTTCTTCTGGTGTTCTACAGATGCAGCACTATATTTTTTAAGGTTTAATATAGTACCATAAGGTTGATTTAGAGTAGCTCTAAACCACATGATTGTGGAAGCATAATTTTGATTATGAGAATACTGCCCAAAGCTAATTCAAGGAATGAAAAACAAAATGATTTTTGGTTATATATATAAGATATAAATGCTTAAATCAAATATATTCTTTCATATATATTAAAAACATTTAAAGTGGATTTTTTTGGGGGGCCTGAAAACTTTCACATTACCAATAAATACCTCTTTTTTTGTAATTTCAAATCTTTCTTCAAGTTCATCTGTGCTATGGGATCAGAGTGTCACTAAGGGAAATTGGACTGTTGCCTGGTGTTTATGGAATAATTCCCCCTTGCTCCAAAATTTTTTGGAATGAAGAAGATATTGTATTGGTTTCCTGCCCAGAAAATGATGCCTTATTCTCTAATTATGCAGTTAGCTATTGTCTATTTTGTAATCCAAATTGCCATATGTGACTCTAATACAGAGGTTCTCAACCATGGGAACGTTTGACAATATCTGAAGATATTTTTGATTGTCACCACTGGGGGTGGTCCTATCAGCATCTAGTGGGTGGAGTCCATGGATGCTACTAAATGTCCTACAGTGCACAAGCCTGTTTCCTGCAAAAAAATTATCCAGCCCAGTACGTCAGTAGTACTGAGACTGGAGCCTCCTGCTATAATATCTGTCACATCATTCTGTCAGCATTTTTTAAATGTGTCTCACCTGTAACGATTTGTAAGACTTACATGACTAAGAACAAGTTCTCTGCCTCCTAAAGACCCCTCAATATAATAGATATTTCATAAATATTGAATGACTCAGATATAAATCTGACTGTTGCATACATATGCTGTGCCTCTATATTATGTATCAGTGAGGTGTGTAAATTATTGTTTAAACGTTTGTATTCATGTTTATCAAATTAAAAATTGCCAAAATCCCAAGTATACAAGTCAACAAATCAGAAGATAAACACATCAACATAACTACCTCACAGATTGCCACTCTCCATAGCAATGTGCTTTCAATGCATCACTTCTCTCCTTTCTTCTGATGACAGCCATCATGAGTCCACTAGTTTTAAGATTGTCTTCTGGGTCAAATTCACAGCATATTTATGTGATTAAAACAATTGTGTACAGTTTATAATGTATTTGTTAATGGATATTTTGGTTGTTTACAGTATTTCTCTATTACAGTTAATATGACTGCATGTTCTTGTATTACTCCTGGTGTGCATGTATATACATCTTGGGAGTATAAATACTGGGAGTATAATTACTAATCATAAGGAAACCCATATGTTAAACTTTTAAATTTGGAATATGATGATACTGAATTACGGGCAAAATAGTCTCCTTATTTCAGTATAAATATCTTTTACAAAATATTTGATGTCATGTAATAAAATTGGCTCAATATCAGTGACTAAGCAGAAATTTAATTTCATAAGAGGCTTGTGTTTTGATTTATCTTCGTAAGTTCAGATTGTTTTAGCCTTTCTGATTCTTCTATTATTATCTAGACTTAGTTCCTGAGACTTGATTAATTAAATATTAATATTAAATAATAACATTTATTACTTGTTTCATATCAATTACCCCTCCTTAATACATATAACTCACTATAATCAATGTATCTATCGATCTTCTATTTTGAACCTTTTGTCCAACTCTATTGCTGCTTTCCTTATGCAGAAGACCTTTATTCAATATCATCATGGTAGTTTTTCTCCCATTTGAACATTACACTACTGCAGTCATACATTAATAACATGTGACATCTATTTGAGCATAAGAGGAATCATTTAATATGTAGTATGTAATTTCATAAGAACTAGCTTAAGCTAGTAACTCTTGTATATTCTTGTAACACAGAATAAAACATTTAAAGGATTTATATAAATGATGATTATTTAATGCAAGACTCTACATTTTCTGTTGAAAAACCTTTGGGAAAATTTAAAATGACTTTCCAAGAAGAAATGACTAGTTAATAGAAGACTGGGACTTAACTTGGATTTGGACTCATAGTTAAGTCTCCTTCCAATAAAGAGCTATGTGCGAAGTAAAAAGAGATGGAAATAGCATGAAACAATTATTAAATTTCTTGAATTATGGTATGGATACACTGCAATCCTTAATATCTAGAAAAAAATTATATGAGAAAACATGCCTTTTGCATACATAAACAGAGACAGACATTTTTTAACTGCTCTGAGCAGCTATTGGTGCAACTCATTTTCAGAATTAAAGAACACAGCTTCCCTCAAAACAATTAATTTATTGATTACAGAAGAAGAAATTATAAATGATAAATAAAACTGATTTTTTTTCTATTTGTGTGTGTGTGTGTGTGTGTGTGTGTAGGGAGAGGGTAGACCATGGTAAAGTGCAGCAGGATTATAAAATGAATGTTTTTATTTTATTTTATCAGAAAATGATTTGCACAAGTCATCTATCCCAAATGATGTTATTTTTGTTCAAATAAATTAATTAATCATAGTGTGAAATCTTTGATGGGAACCATTGCAAAGACAAATTTAAGTAGAAAAGTGGGAGGAAGATCAAAAAGTTGGAAAGAAGTAGACAAAACGTTTTAAGAGTTCCCAAAATGTGAGTACTCACATTATTTCTTTTAATGACAATTCCACTATCAATTTAATTTTTGCTGTTGTTTATATAGCCTAGAACACAGAGAACAAATAAATTTATTTTCCAATGCCAACTTCTTTCACTTCATGATTGTTACAGGGAACACTATTTTAAGAAGATTTCTGAGGCCAACTGCAGATTTAGTAAGGAGAAGCAACAAACATGACAAGTGTGTGTTTTCTTGATGGAAACTAAAAAGGCTAGTGCTTCCATTTTACTCTTACCATCTCTGCAAGGATTTCTCACAGGCATCTCAAACTGAGCACATTCTTCCTTGACTTTTTTTTTTAATCAATTTATTTTCTATCTCATTGTGGAACCCTGTATACTTCATTATTCAGACCAGTAATTGAGAATCATTGCAGCCTCTTTCTTTTGTCTTCTTCAGACCTCCAAATAATCTCCAGGTTCTCTAGATTTCACCTCCTTAAATTAGCCAAAATACATATGGTTCTTTCTAGTTTTCCTACACCCACCACAATACCAGCCTTCGTTAGCTCTCCATTGCACTGTTATGAGTGTCCATCATGATCTTCTTATAGTTATATCATCTTTCCCAGTTCAAGTCATAATCTAAAAAATGTACCTAGATAGTCTTAAAATATACATCTGGTTATATTTATCTTCTGTATAGTGTTCCCTTGTCTATGGCATATAGGTTAAAAAAAAATTTAAAGCAGCTAATAATATGGACTGTAAAAAAGAACTAATCTAATTTCAGATATCTTTCTAACATTGCCTTAGACCTTTTCTTCTCATAATCTTTGCATTGTTCCCACCAGTTGTTCAGATTTTGAATAATGACCAGTTTTCTTCCTTCTTAAAAGCATTCATACATGTTATAGTCTTTTCATGCAGAGATGTTTCACAATAATTTCTTTTAGTTTGGTACCTCTTTCTTCTGTTTGAAATCCCAATTTTAGTGTTAAAGAAGCTTTCTTGACATCTCAACTTAGAATGATTTTTCTAAGCACATATATGTGTGTGTGTGTGTGTGTGTGTGTGTGTGTGTATCATATTTTGTCTTTATCCTAACTGATGTCATTGCAGTTATAGACCAATCTATTTATTTAAGATCTGTATTAGTCACCTTTTTCTGCTGTAAAAAATACTACAAATTTAGTGCCTTAATACAACACAGAGTGTGTGAACAGCTTTCTGAAATATGTTTATCTGGAAATTAATATGATGGCAGGATTGCATTTTTCTGGAAGCTCTAGGGAAGCATTAATTTTTTTGCTTTCCAGCTTCTAGAGGTTGCCTATATTCCATGTTGTAATCCTTTACTATCTTCAAAGTTGACAATGGTCTATAAATTCTTTCTTATAGTTCTGCCACCCTCTTACCATTTAAGGACCACTTGGTTTCCATTGGTTCCACTTGGAGGTCATCTGCCTATGGTCATCTGATTAGAAACCATAATTCCATCTGCAATTTTGATGGCTCTTTGACATGCTAACATAATCACAGGTATCAGGGATTGGAGCATGAATGTCTTGCCTACCACACGGTCTTGCTCAGTAAATATTAAGCTCCCTGAGGGCAGGAACCATATTTGTCTTGCCTGATGCTGGGTCTCACATTACCCACAGTGCACAGTGCAGCACTTCAAGCATTTTTTTTTATGAAAGAATAAGTTAATAAAGTACAATTATTGCCAGTTATCCATGGAACAGAGACAGATAACAAGTCTCAGGGTGGAGCATAGACTGTGTACTAATTATGTTGTATCAGGCTATTATGGAAAGATAAAGATAAATTGTTGAACCTCTTTATCCAAGTCATCTCATAATCTTTGGAAATTAAAAACACAAACCTTGCATTTTATTTTGGAGTACTTGTTGATTTGTTCCAACCCCCATCAGAATGAATTTCATAATTATGTATTCTGTACGAAAGTATCAACGTAAATGTGCTTTTCTGATGCCTACAGCTGCTAGCACTGAGCCTGACAGTAACTCAGACATATGCTGGGTGGTAGCAGATAAGTTTGAAATTAGTTGTGATAGGTAATCCACAAAATAGCGAGACCACATGCCAGTAATCAAGAATTCACTGTAATTGCTTTAATCTGTAATCGGCTCAGCACAGTGCACAAAAGACTGGCAACCAGAGAGAGGGAGTCAGTTAATTATTCCAAGACCATCTCTTTGTTCCCATATTGATTTTGAATTGTATGACCTTTTCATTCATTCATTTATATATTTATTCATTCCAAGGAATGTGTTAATTACAGTAGCAGCATATTAATTACACTAGAAACAGAAACAATGAAACATATTCCCTTCACCTCTCAGCATATCCAGGCTCATGGTAAGAGACAGACATGTAAATTAGCTCATAAGTGGAATATTAATTCCCTTCCTTCCTTGAATAAAAAGTTGTATACTTGAAGTTAATACATAGTTATAATAAAAATGCCTTTAAATTTTATATTAGAAAGGCAAATTATTAGATATCACATGCACATTCACAAATGCACATGCTGTGATTACTAAGTAAGCTAACTTAGTTTACTAAAGAAAATAGTGAAGCTTTTTTTGAATCCTGTATTTTTAAGATATAAATTTAAGATTTAAATTCATACTCAAATGGATGACAGACAATTTATTGCACAATAAGTTTAGCCCATCCAAATTAGGTGCTTTTGTGTTCTATTCAGTTATCTTATACTGTGAATAAAAAAACTGCATTTTCCAAGTTCAGCTAAGGGAGCTCCTAAAGCTGTTTCACATTCCTGTTATGAAGATATTGTGACTTGAACCAATGAGTAAATAGCTCAATGAGAACAAATGCAAAAATTTCTTACAGGTTGGACTATGGGTGGAGTCTTACAAATGGGCATTTAATTTGGAAGAGAACATTTTTAAAAGACAATGCTCAATTATAGAATGAGGGCTCTAAATTTTGATACTGACGTGTACAAAAAAAATCTCCAGGAATATCATATGATTATAATTTTAACATAAGTAAGAACTGAATGCAATTTTCACCACAAAATGAGCTCCTGTGATTTTAAAGTTCTTGATTAAGATGATACTGCCTGAGAAATAGAATCTGAGAGATGGTTCTACACTAGTCAGACCTTGCCAGTTATATTGCGGTTCATTTTAAATAAGTCAGGTAAAAGGGGATGTTATAATTTTAAAAAACTGTAATTGTTTTGAAGAAGTCAGGCTGATGAAAGAGTCATGAAAAGAAAGACTGGAATTGCATTAATACTATTTGACTTGGAGAATGCAAGACTTGGGTGTTTATTAGGCTTCATTTTTTTAAATTCCAAATATTTAAAGATTTGTCATGTTCAGGAAGAATTAGGTTGTAGTACTTGACAGTAGTGGAAAGTTACAATAAAGAGAAGCTTCTGATGAGTATTAGTAGATTCAAGTGGAGCATATGGAAAATTCAAATGGGAATCCTGCCAAATAAAGAATTCTTATTCCTTAGGGACCTTGATGAGAGACTGGAATATCATTTGGTAGACTATTCAGTGAATCTCATGGAGGGAATTTGATCATCTGAGCAATGGTTATTTTAATCAAATTAAACATCAACTTGTAACCCTGTGGCACTCTAAGAGTTCGTGATATTTAGACGAAGAGGCAAAATAGTTGAAGGAAAATTTAAGTTATAAATATTCTTAATCATTCAAAATGAAATCATATCTGTAGGAAAATTACTTTAGAAAACCAAAGTGAAAATAGAAATGATAAAAAGTACCTGCAGCCTCTCTTTCTGGTATTTTCTCTGGTGTTAAATGATTGACTCTTGCATTAGGTAGCAACTGAAGTATTTGGCATGATTATAAAGTATGTTTCATGAAAACTATGTGTAATTTGACCCTTAAATTGCACTTGACATGGAGAGATCCTCACGTGCTAAGAGGAATGTTGAGACTAAGATTATTGAAAGAACAGATTCATTCCTATCATCTTGCTTGCATTTGAGGGTTATATATTCAAGGCTAAATCATGTACGTAGTTGAACCACCTTCTGTCTTTGTTCCTAAATCTGTAGAGTTAAATTTCCATTTGTTAAGTGAAAGCACTATGTATGATTCTACTCTTGTATTTTTAAAGCTCTGTTATTAGCTTATAATTGAGTTATTTCTGCTCAATATCACATGTTTTCTTCTAGTTCTATTACCCTCATTTCCTTTCTTGATAAAATGAATGAAGCTGGTGCAACAGACAAAATTTTTAATTTATGCATATGTTGATGAGAGATATTTTGAAAAGTTTAATTTCATTTATTACCTACTAGATTTACTTATTCGCTAACAAGTTGGCATTTTATTAAGTCCTCTAAACTTCCCCAAGAAATAAGTATTCATTTTGCCATTGCAAATTTAAGATAATAGATGTTTTGTCAGTGTGTGTAGCTAAGTCTGAAACTGAGAAAAACTGAGATGTTAACCTCCAATTCCACATGCTTTCCATTCTATGCTATTGTCTCTGTTTTTTTGAGTAACCATTCTAATAGAGGTATTTTGAGGCTGATGCTATCATGTCAGAGCAAATTTACTCCAGTTTCTAACTTTTTGGTTCAGTTTTATAGGTTGCATATCTGTGAAATGAAGTCAGTGAATATTTTGCTGGCACAGTTTTGCTGAGCCATCATTTGCTTTCTAGCCATGACCATAAAAGGAAAAGGCTTTTCACAAATAAGACCTTGGACCACAAAATAAAATAAAAATAAATAAATATTCTTCCTCTGTATGTGTTTTTATATCTTTCTCTGAAATCCTTACATAGTAAACTGGAATAAGACAATAGTTTATAGAAATATAGGGTTTGAAAAGGACAGTAGAGTCCTCTAACAGCCAAGAGAGAAGTTTCTAGGAATGGCACTCATTTGCTATGGCAATAAACTATCTTTCTCCCCATACCCCTATCCCCTGCCCCAGAATATAGAATTCCAAAGAAGGAGCCACAAGAACTACAACCCAGCCCTCAAGTGTGAGTTCAAACTACTATACATGAGGTAGAAATGGCAAATTTCCTTTCAACAGCTTCCCTTGCCACTATCTAGATGGAGTCTGAGATTCTGTTTGCCTTAGGTGATGAGATCAAATTGATATGTCAGCACAGGCTCTCAGTGTGGGCCCATAGATCAGCACTCTCTGTGGTTTTCCAGAAATACAAACCACAGATTGAGAATTATTGCCAGTTTGAACTTTCAGTTCTGATTTGATTCAGTTATCCCAGGTAGAATTAGCCTCTGTGTATTAAGGTAAAAAAAGGTGGGGCTTGGAAGTGAAAGGCCAATTTCATATTTCCCAAAGGTCTCCCTCAAGAAATTGTTTGATTTTTAAAGAATATACTGCCAGCAAGAAGAAAGGTTCAAGGTTTGTGATAGGCTTTGTGGTTGTCTGGAGCATTTGTTATGCTCTGAAGCCCACCTCATAATAAAGTAATTGTTTAACAAGAGCAATGAAATAAGCTTTTTTTTTTTTTTTTTTTGAGATGGTTTATGCCCAATAACTTTTACATCCATGCTTCTCATGAGTTTCTTCTGACTCTCATCATCACCTAAGTTGTAAGATGATTGGGGGAAGGCAATGCAAGTGTTTATTATACCTGAGTGTCCATCTGAGCCCCTGGCACAGTGTTGTTCACTTGGTAAGAGCCCACAGGATTGGTGGTTCGCTGGTAGTGGGACTTTTCTCTTGAGAAATGAGGAGACAGACTGTGCAGGTGACATGGAATCTGCCTGTTTTCCCTGTCATCTGTCTGGATCACCTAGGGGGAAAAAGCATTCATTTTTCAGTCCGATTGTAATGCCATTTAAAAGAGCTGTTTGAATTTTATCGGAGATGCAATTCTCATTTTGAGAAACTAACGTATAGTTACAGATTAGGGTACAGTTTAAAAATGGCATGATATTTTTAATATATGTTAAAATTTAGCTCTGTCAATCATGTTAGTGTTTCTATATGGGGATGTCACAAAACCTTTCCCTAAAAGAGGTTCAAATTTGAAGCCACATTAGTTATTATTAATAGTTATTATCCGTCATTACATGTCTTGTAAAATCCATCATTTTCACTACTTTTCAGTAATGCTGTCAGAAATGTATTCTGACAGAAATAAAAATTCATGCACTACTGACTAGGCCTTCAGTTAATGATACCAACTGTTATGAATATTCACTTTTTAAAGCTACTATTTCTGGCCAAATTCCTATATGCCAGGCATGGTGCTAAGTGTTTTACATATATCACCTCATTTAATCCCTATTATAATGCTATTTTAAAGATGAAGATATGGTGATTTAGGCTCGTTTGCATGTTAGGATCATACAAAGTGGTACAGCTTATAGACCCCAACTTCAGACTTTGCACTGTTGACCTCAGTTCCTGCTGGCTTGTCTGTGCCTTGGCCAGAACACTTTGGAGCAGGCATTGTTTACTTTCTGATTTAGCTATTTTGATGAAGAATCTTCACTACCTTCCATTTTATGATGATTTTTCAAAGGTTTCTGCTTGTGTAATGACAATTCCTTGTGTATCTTTTTTTTTCTCCTTTTATGCTTTGCATGAATTTCAATCATGTAACTCAATGATAAATGCTCTGTTGGAAAAAAGGAAAATCCATGTTTATGTAAGTGTGACTGATGAAACTAAGGATCCAATATTGAAAATTCCTGATCCCTAGCAGAGGCCTATTGTTTCAGAATCCAAGAAAACAAAAGCAATTTGTTCTTTTACTCAAGAGCACATCCAATGTATAGCTGTCAGACCCAAAAGTGTTGGGGATGCATCTGCATAGCCATATGTTGACAGATGTTTTTGTCTGTAACTCTAGCTTTCTGATATATGGTGTGACTTCCTCTCAAAGATTTTTTTCTTTTCTTTACTTTTTTTTCCTCTGCTAAAATTGTTCATCCATATGAAAAAGAGCTAGTAAAATAAAAAAGAGTAAATTAGAAATATACTAAATGCAAAGAAAGGACTTTACAAACATTTTTGTTTTTGTTCCCAGCTAGTGATGGAGAATAGCAAGAAAATCTTGGATTCCTTCTGTCAAAGAGCACAGAAATGTTCCAAGGTATAATGCCAATTCCAGGGAGGTCTTAGCTAGCAATCTTGCAGGAGGCTATTGCCCCAGGAAGCTAAATCTGCAGTCTCATTGGGATGATTTGTGAAAAAAAGAAATTTGAAATCAAAGGCAAGAAACCTATTATCAAAAAGCAATTAATATATTGTATTTTAGCTTATGTAAATTCAGAAATAATCAAGTTGACTTACTTGGTAAAAAAAGTGTAGAAAAAACTTAGAATTTTTTATTTGGAGATGACTGCATTTGACATCTTATTTTTTGTTATTCGAGATAGGTAAATACTCTTCTTAATCACAGATGGTCTCTTCAGAGTCACAGGTGCAGAGGCCATCTTTGAAAGAGGTTACTCTCCAAGTGTGTGATTATGTCTAGGAAGCAGAAAAATAGCATCAATTGAGTTCCCTATCACACCCATGGAAAGATCACATTTTGGGTTCATTCAGCAGCCATTGTTTGCAGAAGGGAGAATGTGTGTGAATCATTTATCCTCACCTCTTGTTTAACACATTGTTTCAAGCATAGTCAGCTGTGTATCACATTGATCTTTGGACTGATTTTCTTTTCCAAACGTCCACCGGTGAGTCAAATTACTGGATTGTATACTTGAAGGTACCTGCAAACTCGTCTATGCCTCTAATTCTGAGAGTTTACTAATGTTTTGTTCACCATACAGCTTTCGTTTTGAGTTTCTCCTGTCATATATTTTATTTGGTCCTTCTCTAGGGTTTGTGCTGTTGGCAAATGTTTCTTGAGTTTGGATTAATGTGCTAGTGAAGCTTACATTGCGGATGTCTTCCCCCATTTGATTTTAAAAATATTTATGGTAGAATTATAATATAGCACCGATGCAGAGTCAAGTTGGACTCAAGTCGAGTTTAGTAGTTTGATGCTATGCTAGTTGACAAAACATAAAAATATTTCAGGGACTTAGCCTAGCAGTAGTTTACATTTCTGTCACATGGAAACCCTAGCCCAGAGGATAAGGGTGTAGTCCATGCATATTTAGAGCACCTAGCCTCCTTCCATCTTGTGGTTCTTCTACTCCTTGTGATACTGAAATACTTGCTAGATCCGCTGTAGTCATCCTGATGAAAGCAGGCTGCTTCTTAGTCACTTTGATCATTTTGCCTCCACAAATATTCTATTGGTTAGTATAAGTCACATGACGCAGACTAAAGCCAGTAGTGTCTGGAAAATATGGTCTTTGATTTGGTGACCACATTTCAATTACAGTCATGCATCGTTTAATGACAGGGATACATTTTGAAAAATGCATCATTAGGTGATCTCATCTTTGTGTCAATGTCATAGAGTACAATTATATAACCTAAGTAGTATGGACCACTACACACCTAGGTTTCTACAAACCTAGGCTTTGTGGTACAATCCTACTGGTACTATTACCATAATATAATCGATCATTGACAAGTCACTAAATGATGTACAACTGTTTCAGTCCAGTTATATATCTATATATATATATCTATATATATATATCTATATATATATTCTCTATATATAATATTATATATGTAAATGTAATAAACACACGCACATATAGTTGATGGTCAGCTAATGACCTCTGGCACCCTACTCCAAACAAGTAACTCAGTATTATAACTTATAACTCTACATATCCTAAAGAACATTGTAGGATTGTCATAATAAAGTACAACAAAATGGTTACTCAAAGCAACAAAAATGTATTTGTTTCATAATTTTGGAGACTAAGCTTCTGAAACCAGAGTGCCATCAGGGAAATCATTCTTCTGAGATTCTGAAAAGAATTTCTCCTTTACTTTCCTAACTTCTGGTGATGACTTCCAATCCTTAGTAAGTATTCCAATGTCTGCCTCCATTGTCATATGACGCTTCCTCTCTGGGTCTCTCTTTTCATGTGATGTTATCCTCTTCTTGAAAGGACTAGTTGTATTCAATTGCTGTACCCACTGATATCTGAATCTTAACTTGAACACAAGTCCCTATTTTCCAAATAATGTTCCATTATTTTCTGTTGGGTATTAGGTTATCAATGTTACCATTTCTAAGGAGAGAATTCAATTCGTAAGAGGCATGTTGGCCAATCTTGCTACCTTTTTAATTTCTTTAGAAATTTTTGACTGTTTATATACTAAATACAAATGATGACAACTGTAAAGATAATAAGGTTCTCTTAATTTGTGTCAGACTCTTGAATAGGGACATCTTGGATTGGATTCAGTAAACTTTTTGGTAAAGGTCCTGATGACAAAACATTTGACTTTATGGATCATAGAGTTTCTATCACAGTTTCTCAATTCTGTCATGTCATGAAAGTAACATAGATAATAGTAAAGGAATGAGCTTGGTTTGTACAAGTGCCAATGAAACATTACTTGTAAAACTGATGATAAGCTTACTTGGCTTGTGGGGAGTCTGGGACTCCTGTGTAAGTCATGCTACTTTATAACCTGAGTGAAAATTATGAAATGAACTTCGGCTTCAAACTTAGACACATAAAATATAGATTCTTGTCATCATTATAAGTAACTGTGATCTTGAATGGCTTAACCATGGTAAGTGACAGTTTCTCATCAATGAGGACATTTTGCATAAATCATCCACACAGTGTCTAGATAATTAGAGACATTCTGGGGCAGCTGTCTATATTGTTTCCTTGCAGAAACATTATAACAAAATGGACATGGGCAAGAATGGTGAAGCCAGATTACCTCTTTCTGGTATGATCTTAGACAAGTTCCCTGTTATCATCATGCTTCATTTTGCTCCTCATTAAAACAGAGATAGTGACAGAACCTGCCTTTTAGTTTGCATATGAGGATTTGGTGAGTTAATGCATGTAAAGCAATTAGACTGGTGCCCAGCACTTAATAAACCCTTGATTAATGTTGCCTATGGGTCCCAAATCAGTATAATGGGCTTCTCTTGAAATAGGAGCTATTACTGAATTTTAATTTTGTTGAATGTATGTCAAGGAGTGAGCTAAATGACACACAATTATTCAGGCCCAAGTAATTTATTTTTCTGGTTTATCAGTTATATTAGAATGAAAGAATATTGTATGTTTTATTTTCTATACCATCTGTATTTATTGAAGGAGGACAAATTCAATAGACTGTTAAGGCAACCATTCAGTGTCCCTGCCACACTATGGCTGAAGTTTTTCATTCGTGTTACAATGAGAATTTAAGGGAGAATGGAACTCAGTAACTTTGGTATTAAATTATCTATTATACCTGAAGGTTTCAGTGCCCTCTTAAAATCCTTTCAATTGAAACAGATATAGAGATATGTGCATTCTGGTGGCCTAGCGGTCTAGTACACCTTGGGCACAGTCTACATACATTCCAAGGTCCTAGTTCAAGACCAAGAGTCAAGCTGAAAAACCAAGGTAAACAACTAAATTAAAAAAATAAAGTTCTTCCGCATCCTCTCTCCTCTTGTCTGCTTGCCTCTGCCAGCTAGCCTTCATTCCCGCCTGTATGTTTCCTTTAAACAAGCAAGCAAACAAACAAACAAATAAATACATAAAATTGAGTACAATTTGCTGTTCTATATGGATAGAACTTCCAGGACACTCTCGTTAGCTTGCATGGCCATCCTTGCGTCCATATGGTACTCTTCCTAGGGACATATCGGTCTGTGTTTCACATTCCCTTTTTATAAGTACACCAATTTCATACTGCCTTAGGGCCAACCCTGATCAGCAACTTTAATGTGATTATGCCTATAAAGAACTTATCTCTGAATAAGGTCACTTTCTGATACATTGGAGATAGGGACTTCAACATATATGCATTTTGGGGTGACAGAATCCATTCTGCAACAAAAACTCTTTAGAAACCTACATTTTTCACATTACAGAGAGAGTCTAAAGTGTCTAAATGGCTACTCTAAGCTCATGAATTCTTTTTGTGGCAAATCAGAATAGCAGTCTTATTATTTTTCCAACCACCAAAGTATTCTGTTATCCTCTCTAGATTAATGCATTAGTCTATTCTATATAAACAATGAAAACATTTCAGTACTAGACTGAGGTTATCTTTTAATTCATACGAAAGTACTTGAGGGTATTTTGAATCTATATTTGCTTTCTTGGTTCTCAGCTTAAGGTTCTTAGTTAAAGAATATTTAATTAATTCAATTTTCTACTTATGTTCTACACAAAGTTACCATTTATTCATTTGACAATGATTTATTAAGAGCCTGTAGTTCTAGTGTTGACTAGACATTAGACTGTTAATATCAAAAGGGCCTGTGAAAGTTCTCTTCTCTCACGTGAGGGATAGTGAAAATTAGCTTCACTGTTTTTAAGTAGTGTGCTGCTAAACAGTTATATAAGTAGTTTCTGAGGTTGTATTATTCTCCAAAGAGTATGTGTGATTTTATCCAAATATATCTCTAACTTTCCTAAGCACCGATGTTCCCATTATGTTGTGAAGAATATCTTGATACCAAAGTAAAATTACTTTCTGTCCATTTTATCATTGACTGCTCACATATTTATATAATTATCTTCCAGAGAAGGTAACAGATTGCAATATGCATGAACATAAACCTATATTATTAATATTCTTATATTTAATCAACTAGGAAATAAGAAATCACATCAGAATGGAAATTATTTATAGGCAAATTTACAGTAAGCATATGCCAAGCATGTGATAAATTAAATGTCTATTTATTTTTGTCTTAACATATATCGCATGTGAGAAGTTAAAACAACTGTTCTTATTATTACCTTCCTGTATTTAAGATTTCCAAATGCTCAAAAGCAAAGATTGTGTAAGTGATAAGTGTGCATATATCCATCCTGTTGAATACCTTCAGGAAGATGCTTTTTATACTTCTGTATATTTGCATGATGATATTGCATACAGAGTTTGAGGCGTATTTGTTCAGAATGCTAGCTTAAAAATTCTATGGAGAAGAGATATTTACTTGAGAAACTTTAGGTAGAATTGTAAATCATTTAGTTATTATCCATGTTTTCTAAATATATTCTGCACTAACCCTGACAGAGATTGATATCTTGCGTTCAATATTTTTCCTCCATTAAGTCTCCTTAGTAATGAATTGAGGGAAATTAAGAAAGCGTTAAGAAATGTTTTATGATGATAACAGCGGATATTCTATTTTTTATGAAAAAGAATACTTAGATTGTAAGGACAAGGTTAGGCTAGGGCATGCCATTTTGGGAGGGTGACAGAAATAATAGAGGTAAGAAAAAGAAAACAAAATAGGTTAGCAAGCCAAACCTGAGCAGAAGTTAGACCAATATGTGGAAAGCAAATGCCTTTTAGGACAAGAACTCTCTATCTAGTGTCAAAATCAGAAAATAATTAGGGAAGAAATGTGAAAAGTGTCAGGAAGTGGTAAGAGTCTTATAAAAAGGAAATTACTCTGGCACCTCATTGTGTATTGATTAGTGAGAGATGAGCAGTAAGAAGAGGAAGTTGTATCTATCAAAGAAAGGCAAGCCTAAGGCAACAATGCTTGTGGTTAATAAAAAGAAAAAGGAAAGAAAAGAAGGCTTGACCAGAGAAAGAAACCAGGCAACAAGCCGATGCTAAAAGCAGATCCATGATCTGTCTGCCTTCTTCTTGCTTTCTCTCTCTTCAGTCCACCACCACAAATATAACTTGCATCTTTGACATCAGTGCTCAGAACATTGCTTTAAACAGTATCCTAGCATCTTTCTTCATTTATTTTCCCTGAGATTTCTTTCTTTTTATTGCTATGCCGGTTGCTATATGGTATTCGGTGGAAGATTCAGAACACACAGCTTTAGGCAAAATGCTCTGTTCTTCAGTAATTTACATAGGAATCAATAGATGGAGATGGATAGGTGTCACTGCTAATTCTTGTCTGAATACGGAAATATGGTTGGTTAGAGAAGTCAAAGTTTTGGAGACAATTGTTTGGATTTTGTCTTAGCGGGAACTCTTAATTTCTATGGTGCCCTAATTTATCTTGCTGATAGCAAATATATCCCAATTAAAAAAAAAAAAACAAATTGAATGGAGTATAAGTATGCTTGTATCAGAAAAAAAAAAAAAAAGATGAGGAAAAGCAGCAAGTATTATACTGATGTAATAGCATAGAGGCTCAACTGTTGTACATAGGCCCCGATAACAATGGCTTAAACCAAAGTAGAATGTTAGTTCTTTGTCACATAAAAACCACCATGTGGCACAATGACTTGGCTTTGTGATGTTAGGGACATGTTCCTCTCACTCCACTTTTATCCAGCTCTGCTGGCCTGCTATGATCATCACAGCTCTCCATGGCGTCTATATTTCATCCATAAAGGCAAGGAGACCAACTCTGTGTTTTTCCATCTCACATCAGTGTGTATGCTGTTGCCCCCAAATTAATCAAATTGTCTTCCCTACTTGCATGAGAGGTTGGCAGATGTGGTTCTTCTGACCGTCCATGTGATTCATATGATGGAAGAAACAAGGAGAGAATGAATATTGCGTCTTTGACCAAAACTAAGATTTGAGATAGGATTGAAGAACAGGATGGAAGGAATTTGAGCATCCAAGTGATGATCTGAAGAATACCTAAGATCCCTGCTAGAACCACTCACCTCCAGACCTTGACAGAAAATAAAGAAATTTCTGATGTTTTAAGCCACTTTTGGTTTTATTTTATTTTGTTTCGGTCTCTTCATTTTAGTAGCCTAACTGTTGGTCTCCTAGTACTGCTAGAATATCAATAGATATTAATATCAATAGAATAGATTTTAACAGTGCTTTGTAAAAATAGGTATTGAGCATCACAAAAGAGTAAAATAAAAGCAGCTGAACTTAAAGGGAGATACACATTTTCCTGTAAATTTGTAGCTAACAGTATAAAACAACACTCTTCAGTTCTTCAACCCTCCTTCTTCTCCTTTTTGCCTTCTGTCCTGGTTCCTTTTTTGCTTAAATAAATGACTTGAAATGGTAATCTGACTCTGATTTCTAGCTTAAAAGCACCAAGAGTGATTATTTTTCCAGGATTAGTTCAACTGAATTTGCACTAAGAAGAAAATCTTTATATTAGAAAGTTTTGTCTTTTGGAACGGTGACTACATGAATCATAATAAGATATTTTTGTAAAACTTCTCCCCAAACCCTAAATTCTACCACTTATGTGAAAAAAATCCTTGTAAGTTTAGAAATTGGCCATTAATGTCTAGGTCCAGGTATATGGAGCTTAATTGTGATATCGTGAAGACATGCTTCTTGCATTTAATTCTCATTTGGATGATGCATCTTGGCAGAGACCATGACTACTGAACAATAAAGCAATTATTGCCATGATGATATGCAATATTGAGCAGATTATGTCATGGCTAATTTTACATATTCATAACCTTGCCACCTGCAGAGACTGACATTGTACTGCAGCTGGTTTTAAAGAAGATAAATAGAAAATGGAAATTCTGAAAACATAGTAGCACTCCTTTTCCCTTGATTTTTCTTCTAAAGGTCAAAATTTCTATCCTTATTCCTATTTAATAGTTCTTTTTTATTATTATTATGATCTCTTTGAGCATTTGCAAAAAGCTGGAACTCTTTTCTTGGAAATAAAATGCCCAGACAAGGGTTTCTGAAATATTTTGCATGCAACTTTGAGGGTTAGCAGATTCCCTAAACTCCATGTATCTCCATTTCAGAAACTAATTTTTTAGAATTCCCACTCGTAATATATTAGATTGATTCATAGACTATTTTATGGAATGTCCTCTGAGTATTTCACAGTTTAGGATGAATTTTAATATCTTAGCAAAATGTAATACCTAGGAATAATGAAAAATGCCAAGAGTTTTAACTAACTACACTGAAATATTCAGTGAAAATAAGTAGTAAAATGTTGTTCCCTGTAAAGTTCTCTAATGTGTAAGTAGTCGTCACCCATTGTACAGGGAAAGAGCTAAAGAAGAAGAAAAAAAAAAACCTTTTAAGTTTTCTATTGAAAGTTTTTGTTGCAAAGGACTTTTCATATAAACAGCTTAATTAAAATAGTCTAGCCAAATCGTCATGTACAGTTTTAAAGCAATATGCAGAATATGTGTAACTATTATAGGACACAGAGGTATCATAGCTGTGATTCACTGGAAAACAGTGAAATCAGTATTAGCATAGCTCACCATAAACACCTCTGCATTGAATTTCTAATAACGTTCTTTACCCACTGAGGTATCATCTGCTTTGAGTCATATAACTTGAAGGAAAGAAAACAAACAGAAACAGGAGTTCTTCTAGCTCCTGAGAAATTTATTTCTATATTTTTCCTTTTATTGCCCTAGTTATTTCTATTAAGTTATATGAAGCCTCATAGGGCAAGCACTTCTTTTTAGCAAAGAGGCAGGCAAATGATTTCCTCCGAGTAACAGAGTTATATAGAGCAAAAACCAATGGAACACGGAGGATTAAAGTCCACGTCTATCTGTACTGAGCTTAATTGTGAAATCATGGAGACATGCTTGTATCTGTGTAAAAAAACACACAGGATTCAAAATGGAATTGCTTAGCAAACATCACTGAAAGTTCAGAGGCAGAGATTTGCTGCGGGTATAGCTTGATCTTGGGACTCAAACACTGACTTCAAGATTTTATTGTTTCTTTGTTTTCCCTACTCTCTTCTGTGCTGGCTTTAATAATCCTCTTCCATGACCATCCATAAACTCAGATTTACACCTTCTTAACTCCAAGACCACAAGATTACCTTTCATCAAACCATCTCAGATCACGCATTTGTTTTGGATTAATTTCTTTGAATAGGACCAATATGGATGAATAGGACACTTTCCCAAATGGAACCAACCACTGTGGCAAAGTGGATGGGTTGTGAAGATTGACCAGGTCTAGATCTTGACAGAATCCTAGTGTTGATGGGGGATCTGTGCAACAGGTCTGGAGTTGGAGGGAACAATTTCACTTGGAAACTGTTATTTCTCACTCCAAAAGAAGAAAGACAGGCACTGGACCAACAAAAGAACAACTAGCTCCCCATATGAAAAAACGAACTATGTTACAACAACTAGAGATTATCGAAGAATTTGTGTTAGCTCTCACACAGTTTAGGAGACGATGTTTGAAAAGATCTGGCTGTCTTCTGCCATCATTTCTAGCTTTGTGACTGTGGGTAGATCTCTGAACAGCTTTGGAAAGAGGTTTCTGTGAGCCTAAAAGAGCCCTTTCATTTAAGAAATTACTTTGCCCAGAAAATTGCAAAGTACTTTCAATAAGTCACACCATCTGCTGCTCTCATATTAAGTTAAAACTGGCCAAAATTGAATCTTCATTTAAGTGACTTAGAGGTTTCACCTTCACAATTTTTTTTTTTAGGAGTCTAGTTTGAAACTAACTTTTAAGAAGCAATCTTTATATTGATGGAATTGAGTTTTCATTTATTTTCCTGAATCTAAAATTGTTGTTTTGTTCCCCCCATTTACTTATTTATTTTTATTTAAATAAAAATGAAATATGAATGTGGGTCATCTATAGAGTAACAGATGCAAGGTTGTTTTGCACACTAGTAATATAGCTTTTCAGAAAGCAGAGGAACAGTCTACCTGGCCACCAAGTAAGGACACCCATCCTATTCTGGAAACCACAATTGGGGGTCAGGAATCCTGAGTGTTCTTCTCATCTACTGCTTCAGGGGACGTTAGCTAGAAACAGCTTTTCTTTGTACCAGTTGGTAAAATAAATAAAACATACATTTGGTGAATCCACCCTCTCTGAACTTTGGCCATGTGGGGAAATAAATCTTTCATTGCATGTCCTACTTTTTGAAAAGCTGAAAGAAGATAAAAACAAAATAAAACTTTTGACTATAGAAGTCAGTGCTTAGAAATCGCTGCAATTACTGGGGATTGAACCCATGCTGGAGGTTAGTACTCAGTGCTTCTTAGCTGGCACTCCAAATATACACCCATGTCTGTGGCAGCTTCCCCATTTGTCTAACACTTCCTCTTTTTTATTTGGTCACCTGCACCTTACATTGTCCACAAACCAAATGGGGTGATAGGGATGTCCCATGGTCTCAGGAAGCTGTGGTTTCTCTTTTAGTGTGATACATACTTTGCATTTTATGTCATAATTTTGCCATTTCTTTTGTTAGCAGTAGTTTCTTCCTATTAAAAAAGCAAGTTTGCACACACATTCTCATACACTCACACCTTTCCCTTGACTATTTCTCTAAATCACTACACTGACTTTTGCCTAAATAGCTCAGTCCCACGGAGGTAATTAGAAAGAAGGAACTGTTATTTTCTGTTTTATAGATAAAAACCCAAGGAACATAAAATTTAATTGATGTATCAATCCATTCAGCTTGCTAGTGATGATACAATCATCAAGCCAAATTCTCCTAGTATTTCCTGAGAATATGAGAGCAAGCTTTCCATATCTAGACAGATGAATGTTTGTGTGTTACGTGTGTGCATGTTTTAGTATCTGTGTCTGTACATGTTTTGATTGTGTTCCTCTTTTCTCATGAGGTTCTTTCCAAGTATATGTAGTTATAAGACATTATTAGATCATCACCTCAGTAGGGTGGGCATCAAAAAAAATTTTTTAAAAACTTGTTTGACTATTAACACCACCTTGAGGAACGCAGCCTTGTTATTTCATGATTGACATTTGTTTGCTCCAAACATTAAGACATACAATTTCCATGGCAACTCAGGCGATCCATGGACATGTACACACAACTACAGCTGGAGTACTTTCACCTGCTAGTATTCGCTTTTACTTTATGTGAGAATACATATTTCCACTTTTTTTCATCTTCTCCTCTTTGAAGTTCTGGTCTTCTAAATCCTGGCTGCAATGCACTGAACCTGTTTCATGACTCTCTAAACTGGATTTACAGTATGAGAAGCACTCGGGTAGTGGAGAAGTAAGAGCTATGCTGTCAGGTAGATATGGTTTCTGAGCCCCCTGCTTTACCACTTTCTGACTATGTGACTTCGACTAATCCATAAGATTTGTTTGTTTGTTTGTTTGTTTTGACTGTGATATTGGTATAAGAACACTTTTCTCGGCATGTCCTTACAGCTCTGACATTAAGCCTATGACTAGGGCATTGACCATGCAGAGTCCAAGGATCCAGGTTCGTGACTGGGACCAAAGGAAACAACCCCAAAAAATCATAGAAATGTTTCTTTCACCCCTCTTGTGTCCCTTCTTTCCTTCCTTCCTTCCTTCCTTCCTTCCTTCCTTCCTTCCTTCCTTCCTTCCACTTCTTGTTCTTCTCCATTCCTTTCTTAAAAAAAAAGAAAAAGAAGAACACTCTTCTTGTATGGTTAAGTTAATTGGCTCTATTTACCATTTTCTCTCTCCTATGATAACTTCTCATTTTATTGGAGCTGGAAAAAGAAATATTTTCCCCTAACTGCCTAATTTTCTATTTGTTTTAGTAGTATATATTTGATAAGGTGGTTTCTTTCTTTTAAAACAAACTCTAAATGCCATGATCCATACTTTGGGACATAGTGATGCAGAAAATGTCTAGTTCTGTGAGCACCTTGCTAACTAACAAAGAGTGCAAACACCATTTTTGTTAACACGTACTGAATTTACATGATGTAAGAATTACTTGCATTCACATTTTGCAGACAGAGGACATGACTACTGGGTACATGGACTTGAACCCGAGCCATCGACTCCAGCTCACACGACATGTTTGTTTCCTCTTCATCCTCAGCTACACATTCTGATTGGAGACTGTGTTCCTCAGTGGTTAGAGCACCAATTCTGCCATCACATTGTCGGAGTGTAGCTCCTGGATCTGTCACTCATTAGTCTGAGACCTTAGGCAAGTGCTGAAACAAAACTCTCATATGGTAATTCACATTGTCATATGTATCGAGCGTTGATTGAATTAAATGAGTTCTTAAGTACAAAACACAATAGCCTATGGCACACATTAAGCATCACATAGATGTTACTATTATTTAGTCAGCCTCCTTCCAAGAAATTGTATTCTCTTTTGAGGGGTGTGTGTGTGTGTGTGTGTGTGTGTGTGTGTGTGTGCGCGCGCGCGCGCGCACGTGTGTATTCAATCCAACAAGGTAAATAGGGTCAACATTTTATTCGTAGTAAATAAAGCAGCAATATGCTACGGCAACTATGTTTTAATGACAATCCTCTCTTGTAGTAAAGATATTAAATTTCTTAAAATAATTATCAGTTTTCAATCTGAATTCTGATAGTTGAGTTTGTTATAAGCATACTTATACCCTAATAAGACTGCAGTAGAAATTATATGTTTGTGTGTCTTTCTCCTGTGTTATAGTGAATACTTCCCAAGTTCATCTTTATATCTTATGAGTTCAGAATGCTAGAATAGAGTATATGTTAAATAAAGGCTTATTTCACCATCTCTAATACAATGAACTACATTGAAAATGTTAAATGCAACTTAGATCTACAGCAAAGGTTCATTTCACTATCCAATACACAGTGTGCTTTGGAATAGTATTTTGTGAAATGCATATGAGACATTCCTTTCATTTTCTAGACTTTATTTCTCTATAATATTAATAAATGTTAATGGAATTTAGCCTCATATAATTTTCTTGATTTTATATGTAATACTTTAGGCACAGTACAAAGACATACACATTTAATCTTAAATGTGAAGGTTTCTACACCAAAACATGTAGACAAATTATCTCACATTCAGTGAAATTTATGGTGCGTTTATGGCATTCATGTGATTTTCATTATAAAAGCGACAATGAGTCTTTTCTTTACTAAATGGGTTTATATAATAGATCCACCATAATTTTAAAATTTAACATTGAAAATACTAAAGCTACTTTCTCTGATGTAGTCTTATGAAACACAACACACACACACACACACACACACACACACACACACACATGATCTGATAAACCTTTATATCCATAGGATAGAGGGAAATGCTGAAGAAAATAGCACGATGTAATACCAATAGATTAAAGGGAGTAACAATCAACTATGATGTAGGCATGTAGGGAACTTGTTTTAATTCTACTTTTCAAACTGAATAAACTAATACATGTATGGAAAAATTGGAATGGTGAACACTAAATATTTGTACTGGAATAAGTACTTATTTTTGGTTATTTAAGAGCGATAATGGTGTTGTGTTTTGGTTAATACAGTCCATGTTTTATAGGTATAAGTAGCAAAATATGGATGAAATAAAATTTTATTTGGATATGTTTCCTGGTGGGTGAGTAGGAAGAGCAGTATGTAGAAGAGCAAGAAGATCAGTCTTGCTCTTGAGATGATGTTTGCAGGGACTGGCCAGTGTGTGCATTGGGTCCTGCTAGGTACTATTTTGTTGAATTTCATGTGTGATTGAAATTATTCAGGTATGTACTGGCGGAAAAGCAGTTAGATCAATTTCCTCTGAAGGAATGTAGGTCATATACACCCGAGTTCAAGTCCTGGGTTCAGAGAGAAACAACCAGTGAGAACAACTAAATAAAAATAAATAAAATAATTCTTCCTCTTCTCTCTTCCTGCCTGCATGCCACCTGCCTTCATTCCTATCTGCTCCTTCCCTTTAAAAAAGAAAATAAATTATCCATAGTAAAACAGGCTGTAACAGCATGTAATAGATTTATTTTATTTTTAGATATTAGATGGACTTGAGTTAATAAATTCAAAGTAGAAGAAATTCAGTCAAACATTTATGAAGTGGGAAAGTACTGAGTGATAAAATTAGCTAACTGAGGTTTTATATATGTATAATTTTTTCATTACTAGTTTCTTGAAAAAGGAGATGTTATAATTACAAGCTATGGTGATTTGATCTTAGACCTCATTATGTGATTTTTGGAGTCAAACAACTAGCAGAACTTTTATATTAATATTCAAAGTATATTTGAATATAATGCATTTCACAAAATTATGAAGCAAAAATAGGTAAAAAAGTATTTCTTAGCAACAGTCAAAATTCATAAATACATGAATAATTATAGGACAATAGACAGCTACAATAATAGAGCTATATATTGACCACAGAAAGATCACAATCCAGGCAGCCTGGGCATCAGTATAAACAGTGAAGAAAATGTTGTAATATAAAATTTTGGTATATTATATGTGCAGCGTTTGCATGTGATGATTTACATAAAAAACAAAAGAGATATTTTTAGCAGGCTTTAAGAAATAAAACTTCAGAGTAAAATTTACCATTGACCAGTATTTTCGGTGATATACTTTAAAAGTAGAAAATGAAAATCACTGTCAAAGAGAGTTATAATTTGCATGCCAAGTGTGTCTGATTTTCATTTAATGCAATTCATACTCATTTAATTTGAAGGATTCTGAAGCTAAGGTGATGGAAAAAATGTCCTACACACTTAATATACTTTCATTTTAATTGCATGCTTGACATAAATACCTTAGAAGGGAACATGATTTATAACGCACTTTGTTTTATGTGTCTGCTAAAAGATGAAATTGCATTAGATTTCATCATTTGTTATTTTTCTTGATCATTAGATAATCAATATCAATTGTGAAAATCAAATGTTTTGAATATTTACGCCTAAATTTATCATTAACTGTTTCTATGCAGATTTGAAAATCTTAAAAGAATTAATCTATGTTGATGTGCATTAATGGAGTTCAAGTCATTAGTCTATTGTAATCGTTTTCAAGGTCAGAGGGAAAAAATAATCAATAATATGATGGAATATTTAGAAAAATGGCATACATGAGATATTAATGTAAAGGTGAATGGAATCAACATTCTTTTGAAAAGAAATAGTTATTTCCAAGGATATATTTAAAGTCTTTCATTCACCTAAGGTAATACATGATATCAGTAATGCTTTGGTAATATCCAGGCAAGCTAAGTAATATCACTAAAATAGAAAATATTTTCTTTTTAATTATGGTAGCAAAGCAATCCATTTGAGGGGGATGTCGTGCTCTTTGTTGTTAGTCCTGAGGAAACAACAGAAATAAAAATTTCTCCACAATTAGGCACAGGATCATAGTACTCCTCAAGTGCTTGATAAAACACGAGAGCTTTCCTGTGGTCATAAGAGATTATACTTCATACAGGCTCTGCCTGCATATTTTGCTTTTAATATCTTCTCTAGTTCTGTTTAAATGAGGAAGAGGCTTATTATTTTAAATATCTATTAATCTCCCTCTAGTAATGAAAAGAGTTACTTTGATTTCTAAATTAGTTTAATTTTGTGATATAGTAAGCAGTTGTCTATTTTACCTGAGAGAAAAAAAAAAAAACGTTGACATTTTATAACACATTAACTGTTCTGGGCTTCTCAAGGAATGAGAACAGGTACTTTACTAAATGAACTGTGTTACTTTTCTTCTGGAAGGATATAGAATCTTTTGTTATAATTCAATCTTTTATTTTTAATATGTATTATAGTACATTACAATTAAGCCTGCTTTTGACCTAACCAAGAGTGTCATAAAAATACATAGAATCATTTTTATAATTAGAACACCAAATCAAATGTGGATTATGTAAATGGGTGGTTAAGATCTTGGTGTCTCTAAATCTTCCTTTTCTCCTTAATAAGAACATGATTACACCTGTGAGTAAACTTACCATTCTGAAGTTTTTTTTTTTAACTTTAGCAAAACAATATCAGCAGCAACAAACTCAATTAAGGAGAGGAAGAAAGATGGTCAGGTCACTTTTTGATTAATATAGAACTCCTAATTAATTAATTACCTGTTGCCACCAATTGGTTGTGAGGTTGGTTGGTTTTTTGTTTTGCTTTTGCTTCCAGTTTTCAGTTGGCTATTTTTTTTTTTTTCTATTAAGAGTAAAGCTACACTTTCTAGAGATTCCAGGGTATAATTTACTCCAGAAAACACAAGGACAATATTCTTTTGTTCTGTTGTGACATATTCAGTCTTTCAACTGATTTAGTGAACAAAAACATGTTCCTAAGAACGTATATAAACTGACATGCTTTTTTATGTAGAATAGACAGGAAAAAGAGATTCTGTCAAAAATTATGAATATTAAATGCATTAATTTTCTGTGTAGTATTACTATAAATACCTTATTAGGTATGACAAGGAAAAATTGATACAAATTGTTATACATTGATTACAAAACAGAGAATGTAAAAAGTAGGGCTCTCTAAGCTGCATATTGACTGTCTTTGGAAAGTGTAGGAAATTCAAAAAAATGATCCCATATTCAGTTATCGATAAATTAATTGAGAGGGTATTAAAACTTAGTGCAATATTTCACAGTGAATTAGCAATGGAATCAAGTAAGACTAACAGAAGACAGCAGTCACTCTCAACAGAATTCTAATAAGGAGCCTTTTTTGCTATACATTTTACTGCACAGATTTGCCAAAAATTATACATGTAGGTACACCTGACCTCTAATGGATTCAAGTAGTGAGAGATTGGGACACTGAACATGTGTCAATTAAATAGCCAGAACGGACTTCTCTATTGCTTATCACTTCTTGTTTACCTTCGGTATTTCCTCTGAGTACAATTAAAGAGGCCACACTTCTGTCCACATCTCATCACTGAGTGGTGGCTCCTCACTGAATCTGACTGACTTAATGACGTTATTGCCACTGTTTGAAACATTGTATAAATACTGCAGTGGTCATTTCTGAATACACTTTATGTTTTCCATACAAAATTACTCTCTGTTGACTCTCTGTGTCCTGTGCCCCATCCTGTCTTACCTCAGAAAGGAAAGTTTCAACTCTATTGTTTTCCATGACAAAGAAGCAGGCAATACTTTCATCTAAACATTAAACAAGATACTGCTTTCAATAAAATACACTTTTCCAAGTTACCATTATCACTGTTTTTCAAAGTCTATAACAGCTTAATATGTGGGTTTACTTTTATTGTCTTAATAAGAAAAGCCTAAATTTAGCATGTATGAATTGGCATTTTATTCTCTTCTGAGGAGAAACTGTGTGTGTGTGTGTGTGTGTGTGTGTGTGTGTGTGTGTGTGTGTGTAGAAAAAAGAATAGACACTACACATGTGTGTATATATATATATGTATATATATGACATTCCTCTTGAATAACTTTTAATTTCCGAGTACCACCAGATATCAGTATTCAGTATGTTGCAATGTTGGCAGCAAAATCTGTCTTCCTATTTCTTGACTCATTTATGGGTATTTCCACTTTGGAAGTTAAAAGTGGGTAACTTAGCACACATTTAGCTTGGCAGATATGCAAGTTAATAGCCTTAAAGAAATATGACTTGTTACATATTTGGTCTGGAAAAATCATCTCATGGTGATAAGGCTCATTTAGTTGAACATGAATATCTGGCAAAAAAGCCTGCTATCATGTTTCCCAAAACTATAATCCAATTTGTAGTTTAAACCAGAGATGAAATTTCATTGACAACAAAATATGTTATTCATTCCACTATTGTTCTTATTATTTCTCGTTACTGAAGTAAATGACTTGCATATGAAGAATGGATTCTGCTGCTTGCAAATGACTGTGTGCCTCACTCACCATGGTTGAACATGCTAGAGTAAGTGTCCAGGGTTAGTCAAATTTAGGTCATCATTGAGGCTTTGCATGATGAATATGGCACCCAGAGTCTACCTCTGTCTGGCTGAAATTAGTCACACTTTTCTAGGTAACAGTGCAAAGTAACAGGCAGATACCTACATGCTCCCTGGGAGAACCCAGTGTAGAATCTTTCCATCTTGATCACATTTCACTCCCTGGGCTATTTCATTTTGTTTATAAGAAATCATTCATACAGAAACACTATCTTCACACTCTAAAGAACCATCCCAGTGAATGTGAGAACTTGGATGCTTCAGCTTTGCTTTGCAGCCTGTTGAGGAAGGTACTGGTTGACCGTCAAACCACACAACAGTGCCCTAGAGTCAACATTTTTACCAAGAGCAACTCTGCCAATTTAAAGTCTTATTAAATAAAGGGGTATTAGGAGGAAATATTTACTATCTGTGGCAAAGTGTCCATGAATGAATGATATTCACCATTCTCTCTGAAGTTGTAGAATCCCAGGAAAGTCCAGTTGATTAGAGAGTGTGGTTGGTTATTAATGAAATTCTGATGACAGGGTTGGAGACCCGTTGCTTTTAAGAAAAGAAGATTCAGTGTTTTGAAGTCATAAGTAGGCAAATAATTTTGCTGCTACAAACACTGGCCTGAAGCAACTTTTGGTGAAAAAATAAAAATATCTTAGTATGAACTATGCAATTGCTACTTGATAGAAAACACAACTCCAAGAGTAGAATGATCCAGAAAATGACTCTGCTCTTTTCTGTTTGATTGTTAGAAGATTATTCAATTTCTCCATAGCTCGAATTGATTCTCTATAAAGTGAAGATGATAATTTATATGCCATATGGTTCTTGTGAAAAAATAAATTAAGCAGCATATGTAAATCTTTAGCATTATATTTAGCAAATGTGTAGGTGCTAAATAAATTAGGCTTATTTTTATTATACTGTTTTATTTTTATTAAGGTATTATATCATACATCAGTTTTATCTTTTCGTAGTCAGGGAAAAATGTATGCATAGGTATATACCTGTGTGCATATGTATTTCCTCTCTTTTTACAGAATTTTAAATCAATATCGTTTTAAAAATTGAGTTATGTTTTCAGTAATAACATGACTACTTCAGTAAAAATAGTGAGTATCAACTCTGTTCCAATAGTGGAGGATGTGGAGGAAGATAAAATCTAATGTTCTGGATAATGTTCCAGTCTATTCAGGAAGACATGCAGGTACATAATCATGAGCATGTTTAAGTATTTTATCAGACCTTCTTCTGCATTGAATTATAGTATTATGACATGACTTCAGCCTATGTAGTACAATATAATTCTTAAGCAGCTTCAAGGAAAGTAATCAGAAAATGCAAGCAATATTTTTAAAAAAGTAGGTTACATAAAGAACTTCAAAAGGGTTTGGCTACGGGAATCTATGATGTATTTCTAACATGGGGTAGAGTACTGCTGGACTTCACAATAGTGCCTCCCCTTCGCCCCTGTGTTCCCCCATCACAAATGCTATTTCTCCGCATTTATTTTGCTCCCAAAGAGGAGGCAGAACAAGAGTTCTCTTTTTCAGATAACTGATAATAAAGTACAAGAAAGTTATCTCCTATCTGGCTACCTTGCAGACCACCCCAGTGTCTGTGACAGCTTCCTCATTAGAAGTGACCTAGCTCAGACTGAGTTGATGTGACATGCAAACCTAAATAACAGCAAACCTATTCAAAGTGAAGCTGAGCACATGGAAAGGTGTGGGCATTGAAGACACCTGTTGTGTGCAGTGAACATGTCAATAATCCAAAGCTGTGTCGATGCTTTATTTTCACCATTTCATCTAATTCGCCCTTCATGGAATTCTGTTTTGATGTCAAGGGTATTCAGAGGGATTCATCCAATCTTATAAACAAGAATGGTTTTTCACTACATAAGCAATAATGAGTTGCAGGGGTTATTGTTTCTCTCTGAACTCAATGAGTAGCTCTCAATATTCTAATGACAACCTCCCCGGCTCCCCTGCCTTTCAGTACTCATAAACAACTTCAGCCTAAACCCAGCTATATTTTCATTTGGAAATGTGATATATCTAGAGAGCATTTAATTTACTATTTAGTTATATGGGTTTGAACTAGCACTAAATTCTCGCTGTGGATTTGGAAACTAAACAAAACACAGAATGTTCTTTGTAGAAATCTTATTTATTCTAGTGCAACTTAATTGCTTTTACTGCTTCTGACAGTTATCCCAATTCTGAGCTAACTTCCAGTGGTTTATTTCTGTAAATGTTTATTCTTTTTCCTGGGCTCTCCTTCACCATGATGATAAACATAGCAACTTTTATTTTTTAAACCATTATAAAATGCCTTATACTTTTTATATTATATAGTACAAACTTCATTAGTAGGTTAAGCCCTGATTTTTTTTTTCCTTCTGATTCTTAGATGATGGGTGATTTAGCTAGATATGTCATGAATTAGGTACAGCAAAACCACACCAATTCAGACTAATTGTGTGGAAAATTCTAATGAAGAAGTAAGATTTGATAAAGAAGCTTTAAATAATGTTTGAGTTCTTCAAAATATTTACTAAACCTTGTACTAATAGGCTGTTAAAATGTCATTATATTGGCTTTATATTCTACTCTTTAAAGTAAAAAGATGTGCATTGTTTGCAGTTCATTTTGTATCTTTGCACAGAGATGGACACCAGCCTGCTGTTGAAAAGCCAGCCAAACACTTCTCACTTCTCTCCTACCCTCTGCCAGTCTTTCTATTTACACTGCTAAGTTGTCTAACGAACTCATTTCAGAGCTAATGCAAACACTTAAAAAGCTTGAAGACAAGAGATTTAAAAATCTCTTTTTCACTTCATTCATTCAACAATAAGTGTTTACAGTCTACTAAATCATAAAAAGTGCTTTTCTATCATTAAATATCTTCACATATATGATGAAGTGTTAGTGGAAATTTTAAAAGACCTTTAAAACACATTCTCTGTATAAAATAATTCATTTCAATGATTATCGCCCTTAATTAGTAGTATAAAATAGAGAAAGCAAAGGTATTTGGTTTGGATATTTAGTTTGATATACATCTATTGATTACAGACTTTTAAAGGACTAGATTTATATAATTCTTTCATTCCTTAACAGAAGCTATGTGAATTAATCATTTTGTTCTTGATGATAGAGTAAATATAATCAGGCAAACTTAACTAATTAAAACACATATTGCTGTTTCTTTCTCTGAAATAACTCCTATCTGTCAATATTGCACAAATAAAAATAGACCATATTTACTTTTATGTAGTGATGCCATGGGAATGGTAGTAAAATTGCTTCTGGTTTTATTTGAGAAATTGTTTCAAATTGCAACCAATTAGTACAATATATACGCTTCTTAGGCAATAATGGGAAATATCTTTATAGCTTGGTATAATCAGCTCTCAGCCCTGCAACGGTCTTCTTTACACAATCAGCCTAGAGTCCCTTGAAGATGTTGTCTCTTTCCCCTTAAAGGTACATTTGTCGCTGAACCCTAATAAGAAAATTGAGAAGTTAAGTTTTCCAATTTGAGGTAAAATAAACATACATGAAAAGTAAAGTTCAGTCAAATTGGTTTAACATGTTGCAATTTTCTAACCATAAAAAGTAGCCCCAAGGGAAACAAAAAAAACCTGCTTGAACAAAACCATAAATTGCATTGCAATCTTTTTTTTTTTTTTTGGTCTTGCTGTGTTGAACTCTGAAATCCATATAAAACATGAAGGGATTTAAAAGCCACTGCAACCTGAAGATGGTTGTACATTTATGTCTGGCACTTACCCAGTCAGGACTTATTTATTCTTCTGATAAATATGGTGCTGGGTATGGGATTGAGTCAGCTCTAGGTTCTGCTGCAGTTCTGGGTTCTAGCAGAGAAATGCACAAGAAGAGACAGAAGAAAGACTTTAGCAGAAGGTGACACCATTTTTGTGTGAAAACAGTGTTTAACTTTATTGGTCATAATATTATTTATAGCACCTAGGATGCTTATAAAATCCATTCATGTCTCCTCCCTGAGAACTCCTAACTGTACATCTTCAATGGAGATGGAGCTGAAATCTCTATTTTTAACAAATGTCTTTTTTCCTCAATTATAACTGAGACACAGTATTGGATTGTGAAATTACTTTAGTATGTCTTAACCAGCATTTTTTTTTTTTTAGGCGGAAGGAAGGTAGGCAGAATGAAGGCAAATGGTAGCAGACGAGAAGGAGGAGAGAGGAGAAAAAAAGACATTATTATTTAGTTGCTAATTATTTTAGTTGTTGTTTCAGTCCTGAATCATGAACTTGGGTCCCTGGGCTGTGTGTGACTTTCTCCCCAGGCATGAGCTTAACACCTAAGCCACCAATGGCCATCTTAACTGACATTTTTTATTTAAAAATAAGACTCCAATGGGATAACCATGTATGTATGTATATGCATATGTCATTAAATATATATATATATATGTTTGTAATTTGATGAAGAAATTTTAAATAATGTTTTATTTCTCAAAACATTTACTATAGGAATGCCCTGGTAGGGTAGTGGTTGGGTCTGCGGCCTCTGGCTGGGCATCACAGACAGACATTGCAAGAAGTTAGAAGGTGGCAAGGAAGGATCAACATGAACTACTCAATAACATAAAGTGCATCTTCCTCCTCTCTCTTTCTGCCTGCCTGCCTCTGTTTACCTTCATTTATACCTGCATCTTTCATTTTTTAAAAAAATTACTACATTCTATTCTAATAACTAAACATAATTTATACTGCCTTTATAGCCTATTCTTAAAAAACAAAAACAAAAACAATATATATATATGCATGTACATATGTATACATCATGAATTAAAAGAAGACATTGTTTAATGAAACTTCCTTTACAAGGGTGTGTGTGTGTGTGTGTGTGTGTGTGTGTGTGTGTGTGTGTTAGATAGAATACTGGTAAGACTGGTAGTAATTAATTCTTACTGTTGATAGTGAGAAGAAAAATTGAAAGCCACTACCTCAGGGTCCTCTTCAACTATGGATTTTCTGTCTGATTGTCTAGAATAATGCAAATTCTAAGACATCCCTTTTCCAATCCATTCTGAATATAGTTAAACTTAGTAAAGCAAGTTCTATGCAGCGTTGCATTATTTCACATTTAAAGGATAAAATTGCCCTTATTTTGACTTTTTTACATGTGTATTTTGTCTATTTGTAAATTTTTGCTATTGTTCTGTTTAAATTATCACCTCCTGCATAGCTCTCCATACCTTTAGTAGCCTGGTTCCTTAAAGCTGTGACCGACAAGATGCAGGTCCTTTCTGTAATGCTAACCCCACCTGAGTCTGACCTCTCTGAGGGAGAATTATCTATCACTAGCTGCTGCCTTCAGTCAAATTTTTCAAGCAATGTAAAGGCATATGCCGGCCAGGACAAGGCTGAGTCATCTGGTAATTTCCAAAGATGCTCTCCTTTGGATTTTCTTCTGCTCTGACTCCATCTTTTGCAATTTGTCTCTTTAACTTTTCCTAGAACGTTTCTAGACAGGAACACACATGACCATGACTCTTATACCCAGTCATCTTTCGCCAGCTCTAAACCACATACACTTGTTTGTCTGGGGCAGAACAATGGGTGACTGCAATTCGTTGTACATTTTTTGATGTAACTAAACCCCCTGATAATGAGTGGATCTGATTGTCTCTTTACTGCCCACTATAGAGACTATCTCAATGTCAGCCATAACAATGCTGCTGCTGACAACAATTGTAGTAAAATAAAAGGCCGTACCCAGTGTTTTAAATGGTTTTTATCAGTGATGTTCAAAATTTGCTATGTGTGCTCTGTCATCTTTTTGATCCCAAACGACCAATGCTTTGAAGTGGGGGTAGGGAATTTTTGAGGTTGAAAAGTTTTCCAAGTGGTTTCCATATATTAGACAGTTATGAGGAATAACTGGATTGGTTCACTTAAAACTCTTGTTTATAATCTGATGTACATACTTCAAGTTTTCCCCTATAGTAGAGATTAGGAAACTGAGGCTTAGAGGATATCTTGCTTTGTTATAGAACTCCAGAAGGTAAAACTGGTGTCAGTAAATTAGGATTCCAACAATTCTTTCTGAATTACTGTTAAAATAAGAAAACTTAGGTATCAGTTCTAAGCCTAATGCTATTTCCAGTTGAAGTAAAAGGAGGCGGATTATTTATAGTATAGAGTTTAATCTTCTTCCTCAAATTTTCCCAATCCTGAGATACATAATTATTGAAATGTTCACTACTCATGAAGGATTTTCTTAAGGCACCAAGTATTTTATCAAGCTAACTCATTTTGTTATCTGAGAGCTACAACACACCATCTAGAAATCAACACATAAATGATCTGATTGTTTTTTCCGCAGGTTTTCCCAAATTAGTGCATGAAAGTCAAAGATAGAGGGAAGGAAATGTGTTATAGAGGTTTGATGTAAAATATCAGTTGATGGCCAGATATTTGGAAGAAAAGAAAAGTAAATAGAATAAAATGTTAAAATAAGGAAAAATATAGTAAAGACAGAGTTTTAGACTTGCTTCTTCACCTGCCTGGTGATGGTATGCTCTATGGAATTTCCTAGTTTTAAAGGAATAACAAGTATATGATTGCTCAGAGTTAAAATCAGTAATGCCAATACTCATTTGCAACCCAGATGACAAAAATAGAGTTATCCTTAGTCATAAAAACCTTATTGCTCATGAGGGAGCAAAATAGATCTTATATAACTTATAAGTGCGAGATAGCTTCATTAAGATGAATTTTGTTGTGTTTTGGATAACATATTGGTAAATGCCATAGTAACTAATAAATGCATCTCTATATGTCATCTTGCTACTAAAGGGGTAAGATTCAAGTATGGCTTACTTTAATTAATAATTACTTTCTTGGTAATATATTCTAGCATTTAAGCAATGACACTTAAGCCATTTCCCCCAGAGTAAATGCAGCTGATGATAGAGAAGAAATACTGATTTTAAGGTTTTCAGTAATTGTTTTTAGCAGGTAGTCTAACTGATTTCAAAAGGTTTTGAGATTATTTTGGATAAAGAACATTTAGAGTGAGGCTATTAAAATAGAAATAGTACCTCAAAAACCAAATATAGAGAAAAACAAGGAGCTATAACTTCCCTATGCAGGTTTATAAATAATGGTGATTGAGAGATGAGATTTCTGGCAGCCCATAGAGATTGAAATTAGGATAATTTTCCATTTTATTTTGGGATCAGTGTGATGTTTCAAACCTGCTGACATAGACATTGAGCTCTATCCCAGAATAATAGAATCAAATTTCTTTAACTTTCCTAGGTAATTCAACTAAGCAGCCAAAGTTGAGAACAGCTGACTTGTGTAAAACAAGGCAGGAAGTTTTATTGGAATTTCAGAAAATGACTTAAACTCACACAATAAAATGTGAACTACTTTTCTTTTCCTTTACCATTGGCTTAAGTCTAACAACAAACTATATATGCTGTCTAGTGGTCTTTGAATCTGAATATCTAATTCCTCAGCGTAAGGAAACAATGAAAAAGCTTTATCAGAGGTGACTGGAATAATTGATTTCTCTTAAGGTCTTGTTTTCTTGTGAAGTCCAGATTCTACCATCCTTGACTTAAATAAGATTGTCTGTGCAATAATACGGTTTAATTTTTCCAGTACTATTGTCACTATACGCAAAAATCTCAGGGTCTGTTACTCATCTCTTCAAGGTTCAATCCAGGCCAATTCTTTGCTTGGTGAGTCAGAACTGACCCACGGATCACGTGGCAGCCATGTGACTGTGTGAGCAAGCTACCTCCTGGGCTCGGTGACCTCATTTACCAAGTGCTATGTGACATTAACTAAACTGATTGGACTCATTGTAAGCAATCACTGAATGTTAGAGAGAATTCCTATGCATTTTAAGTACAGTCACTTCATCAACTCTCCAGTGAAGAAAGTTTTGCCTTCTCTTCATATGGCCTGGGAAATGTCTGCTACCAGTTGTTAATAACCCCCTAGCAGGATTTGTCTTTCTATTGACTGTTGTCACACAATACAGGTCTTTTGCTCCGGGATGTGTCCATGTTTTCCTTCAGGGTCTTCTGTCAAACAGGGTGAAGACAACGTGTGCCACTTCTAGTTAATTTTCATTCTGCCGACATAAACAATTGTCATTAAAAAACTGAAGTTAAGCATAAAAAAAAAAAAAGGCATGCCCAGAGTATCTTGTTTGTCCCAAAATATAGCAGTTCACTTAATTACATGGCTTATTAATGTTATTCCTTCATACATGGAATGCCTATAATGAGATCCAAGGGGAAGAAGCACTGTGAGCTGAACGTTTTAGAAGGATATAATGAATTACACAAGCTATGACTTACATGTTTATACAGTTTGTAGCTATTTCACTTCAGAGCTTCTAACGTGAAAATGAAGCTACCGATGGAGCAATGATGAGAAAATTAGCATGGGTGTGCGTGCGTGCATGTGTGTGTGTGTATGTATGTGTGTGCATTTGTATGGAAAATATACGACACTTGAAGATGTCATAAGATTCAAAAATAAAACATTTTATTTTATATGTGAAATGTAAATAGGCTTAGAAATCTTGATAATAATAGCAGAAAAACATATGATTGTCCTTTGATTTTATTCTTATGATCTTTTTTTTTTTCCTTAAGCTTCCTTTTCTATGTTTAAGAATTCAAACATTTTTTTCTCAAAGAGGCGGTAACTAGCATTGCTGTTCTTGTAGCATTTATTTCTGAAATACCTTATGGCAGATACTGGATACTTTAGTTTACGTGGTAATATTATGACTGAACACTAACCTCTAGTGCTGTACCTGTCTCGCTCTGTAAGAGCTACTTTTGAGTTTTCATGTTAACATCAAGTTTTAAGTGGTATTATTTCCCTAAAGAATCACCAAATTCCAGCTTACTTATTATTTATTTATTGAATTAAATTTTGTCTTTGCCTCTGAAAATTTCAAACTCATGCAAAAAATTCATCCTCCTAAAAAGTGCATTTAATATACAATTATGAAATAGAGAAACTAATAAAGAAGGTAGACAAGTACATTAATGACAAATATGATAACTCCAATTAAGATTTGTTAACTTTCTCCAGTGTAGACAAGGGTTATTCTTAAAAATCAAATTATTTACTGTCATAGTTTTTATTTGTGCTGTTTGACTATTCTTTTTCTATACTAGTGTAATAGGAGATGTTTATGTCTCCTAAGTTCATGACATTTTTCATTAGTGCCTGTATCAAATCCCTAAATCTTTGGCCTATAGATAAGATTTTGGGCTTAATTCACCATCTTGGAAAATGTTATCCTGAAAAATCTGCTTAATTTATAAAGAATATTTATTGATCTATTGTGATAAAAATGAAGTCAGAGTCAGACAGACAGACAAGGAGAAGAGGAAGAACATTTATCGATTCGTTTACTTGCTCATGCTAGTTTTTCACAAACACAGCCCCCCTTGTTGTCCCAGACCTAGAACCCGGGTCCTTGGAGTGTAGGTGGGCTATGACATCTGGAGCCAGAAAATTAACTGCTGAGCTACCACGACACACTAATCTGTTTAATTTATAAGATAAAACTGGAACTTTATTGCATCTTTAAAAGTGAGAGCTTATTATTGACATTTATAAAAGATGAATCATGGATCAGAAGAATTAAACCAGTGACCCAAGGCTGTCCAACTTAGAACAACTGATATCAAAAAGAAAAATAATTCTGGTTTCCTGATTTAAACACCATGAATTTCTCCCAAAGGCAACATTCATTGTCAGATAAATAATGACCGAAATATAAATTTGAGGGGATTTTCCCCATGTTGATAAGTGGACAGAGACCCAGTCCATTCAATGTTTGCTTTGTTTGTTCTGATGTTTTCATTTTATTGAAAAAATAATAAATATGACGATAGAGTATTGTACTGTAACATTTTTGCATTAACTAAATACTTTTAAAAGAAATTTGACAAGACAGTATACTTGAGATTTTTTATAAAATAGGTATACTTTGTAGAATGACACATGAGTTCTCAGTGCCCTATGGAGGGAGTGGAATATCATTTAAATTTGAATGATGACCGACTGCTTTCAAAACTGCGAAGCCTAAGATCAATTGCTTTACTTTTCTTTGCTCTGCACCATACTTCAGGCTCCATGGACCACTGTAAAAATTTCTTTTCGGTGCTATAATAAATTACCAAGAATCTATTGACTTCAGAAGACACCAATATCCCTTGGCATTAGGTCCCTTCCTCTCTTGTTGAAACTACGAAGAGTGGAGTTCTCACAATGCCTCCTTCTAACATTTTTTTGTCTTCTTCTACACTGAACCCATTCAGATATTTCAATATTATCGTCGTACTTTATGCTCAGTTGATTAACAAACTTAATTCTATCTGCAAACTTAAATCCTCATTTGCATATAAGGTCACCTGCTCACAGGTTTCAGGTATGATAATGTGCAGGTCACTGGGTCCATTTTTCTGCTTATCGCACCCATTTTCACAGATTTATTTTCTGTGTCGTTTGAGTCATTTGACTTATACTAAGGAATTAGCATAAACTAGGCATTGGATTTTTCTTCTTTTCTGGACACTGGTAGCTTTTCCTTTTAGCACAGTGTAGATAAGTAATTTAGAACCAGTGAACCAGCAGAAATAGCAGACTTGATGAGTTCACCCGTGTAACAAAAGCTTGACCTGGGTCGCAGAGGTGCTGGTTCAAGATTTAGGTTGCAGTTCAGTTTAATCATTAAATGCTCAGGAGCCTGTCTTGATTCCTGTTATATGTTTTAATCTATTCAGACTAAGGAAAGTTACTTAAGGACACAAACTTCCATTCCAGAGAATGTGGAAAACTCCATGTTTTTAAATGTATGTAGTTTCTTAAACAGATTTTGCCAGGTGTAGCTGGGATAAAATGTCTAAGAAAAGAAAGAAATCCGGAGCATCTGTTTAAGTAGATCCTAAAATGCATGTCTCATTTTCATTCATTTCAGTGTGGGAGAACTGATTTGGGTATTTGTGAGGTAGGCGCCTCTCTGAGCTCCTAAGCTTCTTGTATTTAGAAGGTAGCTTTTTAAAGGTTATTTTTTTGTCCCTATTGTTGTTTATGTGTTCATTTTTAGTGCTTTAAGTATTTAGAAACCTGGACAGTATTACAGGAGTTCCACTTGGTTCTTCAGCATTGCTCCCTTGATCTGTAACTAGAGTCGAAGTCAGGTTTATTGACCTCATTCAGCTGCTTCTAGAACTCCATAGGCACTTGGAGTAGTCATGCGAAGAAACTAAGCCACATGGGAACTAAGCTTTTGATGATTATCACAATGCCAAAAAGAGAAAAAGAAAAACAAACCTTTGCTTGTGCTTCATGAGTGCCTTTGAACCATCAGTCTATACTTGGCTGAGCTGAATGCCGGAATTTGCAGCGTGTAGATTTTTTTTTTTTTAACACAGTGGTAGGCACAAAGGCTTTGTTGGATTGAAAGTCATTGTGAAGATAGTCTTTTTTCATTAGTTGCCTGTCAATATTCTCTTTTCCTAACTAGGACTTTCCTCTGTCTTTCTGTTTCTCTATGTGTGAGAACATAGACACTTATAAGGAACTATGCAGGGTCTCAAATGAATTTGGAGGTGAAATATAGTCATGGTCCAGCATGCTCTCACCATTCTATTTCATACCAGCCCCTTGCTAATCTCTGCTGTTTGAATCACACATTTGAGAAATAAATGAGATTTTATATCCTCTAGCATGTAGTAGGAACTCGATTAAGATTTTTATGTGGTTAAGTCAAAAATGAAATTAAAAAAGAGATGACTTAGACATGCATGTCCTCTGCAGTTGACATTTCAGAGAATGTATTTCTTCATAAAGATGTTAAGTCTGAGGGAGTTGTGCCTTGGTGTAACTTCCCATTAAAGTAATTTACTAAAATGTTTGATTATTATGCATTTTTGTTTGTGATTTTTGATGGGTAAATGCATTCCAAATGCATTAAAATTCTCAAAGTACTGTACTAAGAAATTTCTTAATTGGTGAGCAAAGTCAATAGTTGAAAGTCATTGATTTCAGTCATTTATTCACTTCTCTAACAAAGCTACCTTGTTAGAGATCCAGAGAATTAAGAAAATGGAAATATATTAGATAAAATCTACGATAACGCCTTCATTTTAAAGTCGAAGATGCCAAAACAGAAAGATTAAACTTTTTCTCCAGATTTCACATTTAACATCAGAGCTAATACTTGAATCCCAACCTCCCAGGTCCCCAACTCAAAGTTATTTCCAAAAAGAAGAGATGATAAAATGTTAATAAATTGCAACAGCATGTCAACTATTTTTAACAGTTGAAAAACTAGTACTGAAACACAGATATATAGATAAACATGGTTCATGAGGATTTTACATTCTTGTTAGAAAATCCACAACGATGCTTCCATGTTTACAAATGTTATGGGTTTTTATGGCTAAAAATTAAATAAAATTTTGCAGAGTGGAAATACTCTATGAAATTTGAATTTGTTTCTATAAATAAAGTAGTCATATAATGTGGCCATGCTTATTTGCTTACAGCTCTTCCATGATAAACTTTGGTCTCTGCCACAAATAATCAACTCTGCTCTAAGTTGTAGGTTAACTTTTGATCTACAAAGCCTTAACTATTAACTCTTTACAGAAAAAAATTGTGAAATTGTGGACTAGATTTAAAAGAAGTGAGCAGAAAGAGAAAAACATATATCAGTTATGTCCACAATATAGAAAAGTCATGATTTGTGTTTTAGAGTATAAGATCTTAGAAAATTTCAGAAAAGTTATGTTCACCTACATTTAATAAGAATTTTATACCAATTTGTATAGATTAAATATTGAAATATTTTTTTCTTTTTGAAATCATTTCTTATAAGAAATGAATTTTCTTATTGGCAAAATTAGAAACTTAATATGAGTCATGTAGGAATGGCCTGACGAAAAGTGACAACATAAGCGAAGTGAATAGCATTTTCCTGGCACCCAGCTAATAGTTTAACATAGTTATTGTTCTTTTGTAATATTAAGTAGTTTGATATCTACTCAACTAAGAATTATAAAGCATCACCTGAATTCTTAGTTTCTGAAGGAGTTACCATTAATGTCAAATACGAAATTGTGTGCAAACAAAATAAATGAACTTGATTAACATCTCCCTTCCCAATGAATGTTTTAACTAATCCAAGTGTCTCAACATGTTTTTTTTAATGTCCTTTCATCTGTTATTAACTTGAAAGAAAGAAAAGCAGTTTGACTATGAAAGAATTGTAAGATGTTCACAAAGGAATTTGACCCTTAAAAGTTAAAGATCTGATGAGAGTTGGTTTGAAGATCCTGCCAAATAGAATATATACCAATTAACCTAGTATGGAATCCTCGATATGTTTGTTCAGTAGCCACCGACACTGTTGAAACTGCAGATGAAACAAGTATCTGTTCATTTGCAAAGAAAGGCCTCAGAGTCTTACAGATCTTCTCTTTAAAAATAAAACATAGAACTCCTAATATGACAATGCTCTGCTCCATGACTGTCTCGGTGTTTTATGATGACATAGAGAGTCATTAGAAGTCTGTTTGATGGACATAACTAAGTGTATTGGAAAAAATTTAAAAAAAAGCTTTTTCAATCCATTAAGAAACAATTGATGTGACGGAGACAGCTGTATGTGAGTTCCTGATAAGGAAACAATTTATGGAGGAAACTATTGAAGCTAAAAGGGAAGGTGCAGATTTAAAGTTCCCAATAAAGTTGTCTATAAGACACAGAGCAGCAGTCAATGGGGAAAGAGAATTTAACCTGAGGTCTTTCCAGTGGCATCCTTAGGGTCCTATCCTCTTGCAAATAAAATCCCCATAAATGTTGTGTCACTAGGTTATTAGAAATGGACTCCAAGGAGAAAGTTTTGCTCTCTTACATTGATGCTGTTTTCCTTTTACTGTCTTGTATATAACATAACATTTTTAAAATTCAAATCTTTTTTTTTTTCCTTATCTAAAACTGGCCACTATCCTTTCAAAGAAAATAATCCAATTGCATTGTGACTGTTGTTACTTAGAATATTTTTCCTTTGTTGATGCAGAGAAGGCAAATATTTTTATTTTTAAGTATGTCAAGTTATGGACATGATATTCATGTTTATGGTATTGTGGTTATCTTTCAATCAATCTAATAATTAAGAATGAATAACAACAAAGGTTTATTATTATTCATATATTTGTGAATAGGCATCTGGTATCTATTGCTTTTTTAGGAACTATAAATGAGACTTGTGACAAATATTTTTTAAAAAATAGGCAGCAACTGTAAATGTTGTACATATATGGCAATGATTATGTTCTGAAAACAGAGTAACATATTAATGTGAATTTTGAAATCGTTTTTTTAAAATATGCAGATTATAAATAGTGTACTCCATTGTACTGTTGTATTAAAAAAGAGTGTGGTTATATGTTTCTCTAAAATTAAAAAATATTTTTAATGAATACAAGTTAAAGTAAAAAATGGGGCAATTAAATGTAGTTTGAAATCAGCTTTCCAGATATTTAAAAAAAATACACATTTTAGAAAATCATTCCATTACTCTAATGAATCTAAAACGTATGAATTTAACTTTCCTTGAGCTATTTGAATAAGTGCAGGATGAAAATGACTGCTAGTCTGTATTTGAAGTAAAGTAGAGCTGCTGATACTTGGTCAAGTGACTGCTAAACCTGATAGGACTACCCAGGTTTAGATTTGCTGATTATGATTTGCATTCTCAATTTTAAAGATGCAATTTTATTTAAAAAAATAGGTAAATAGAATTTTGAATCAACTTCTAACATTTTCCCTTAATGAATGTTTTACACTTTGCAGTGATATCATTAGAATATAAGTTATATTTCTGCTGTTTAGATATATGCTACCTCATCTAAGAAGACCCTTGTCTTCTTGAACTCAAGTGCAACAGATATGTTTTAGCATCAATATATTTCCTCCCCTCAGAAATGTTAATAAGCAAATGTACTTATTGAATGTTACATTGTATACCCCATAGAATCCAATTTAATAAATCATTACACAATATATTTGTCCTTTAAATGTTTTTAGGATAACTTTATATGGAAACGAACACTGTCATCATATATACCACACCTGGTCTCATTTACATTTCCAGTTATTTGATGAGAGGAATGAGAAGTAGTCATCTTCAGGACCCTTATAGCACAGAATAACATATATATCTCATTGATTCTTTTGCCATCTTCCCATGTTATCTTTAGATTTCCAGAAAATAAAATAGATAAAATCATATGAAGAGTGGAGAATGCTTGCTCCAAATCTACAGTAGTTTAAACCAATTTCAACTCTAATGCATTTCCATCAGCTGGGATCTATAATAGTAACACCCTAGGAACTGCACATTAGCTGGAGTTACTTTTGAATATATTTGCAACAACCTCCAAAATATCTGGTCAATCCTGCATGTCTGCAAGTGAGAGCCCTCCATCGTATCACAGTAGAGATAAAAAAAAATACTTAAATGCCATACTAAAATAACTGAGATAAAGAAATATTCATGCTCTGTAGATGATTGGATTTAGATACTTTAAAAAAAAAAAAATCAAGGCGTTATTGTATGCATCTATGTTTTATAAAAAACTTCCATGTAGAGTAATAAAAACAGTTTAATAGGAGAATTAGACTTGAAATTTAATAGAATTTTTAATTTCTATTGACAAACTTTGAATGACTGGGTCAACTCTACTTTAAAAAAAAAACAACAACTAAAAAAGCAAAAACAAACAAACTAAATAAAACCCTAAAATATAGTGGGAAATAGTGCTAGTTATATAGCTGTGGCCTGAGGTATAATACCTTTTATAGTATATGTCTTTGAGGTAGCTTAAGGCTCTTTTTATAAACTATCTCATTATTTCTCTGAGATTTTAAGTCAGTAAGGGGCAAGTATTATTATCTCCATTTTCCAGATCCTGAGCCTAAGGCATAAGACTCAATGGTCAACTAATTTGTCTGAGGTCATATAGGGAATCTATAGGGTTGCTTGAAATAGTCATTTTTCTTTTGCTATACTTCATATATAAATACATACACATATATATATACACATATATATGCATATATAGCTTGTGCATTTAAGTATTTTAATACAATATTTGAAAAATTGAAAGAACATTAAGATAAAAGTATATATATAAATAAAACTATTCACACACATCTTTTTCTTTTAACTGCAACCTTACTTTCCTTTTATTTTTAGAATTGCTCATCTATCCCCACTTTATTCAATTCTTTGTGTATTTATAAGTTGATCTTTTACTTCCTTTGGCATGATTTCCTACAATTGTTCCCCAGAATGTATACGATTTATTGCTTTCCAGAAATGATCAACGTTCTTGACTTCTGAGTTTCAAAAACAACCTATCTTTTCTACCTACCCTTTTTTGCAACTCCTTGCTGCTGGTCCCAAATATGGAATTATAATCTTCCCTCAAATGCAGATTATCTATCAAACTCACTTTAGACTGATGAACCCGCAACTACTACTTTGCAAGCCCTAAAATCCGAAACACATTTCACAGCCTCTTTATTGTACCTTATTTTATTGAAAACATGTAGTCTATTTTGTGTGTTGTCACATACCTGTATCATTTTAAGTTTCTTAAATGTGTGGAATCATTGTTGAAACATCCTTGTAACACTTGTAAGACAAAATGCATACATGAAAAATGGACTGTCTGGTGGATTAATGGCTCAATCCAATCAGACACACAGGATGGCTTTATAATGACTTTGCTACCCACTTTCAATGCTGTTTCTCCATAGTTCACCCTTTCTTAACAAAATTATCTTCCTTTAACAGTTCTCCCTTCTCTTTTGCAAGAATTCTCAGATCTCATCTTTAGCCTCACTCCTTTACTTTGATTATTCATCTTGCCAAATAAATTCTTTGATTTCCACTTCCTCTTGTTTATAATTCTCAGACATATCCCAGTCAAAATTTTACAAATAATTTTCTTTGTGCCCTCTCTTGCATGATTTTATTAAACGTTTGATCACATCCTCACAGTTTCAAAGATCTGAGAAAGATTATGCTCTATCTCAAGTTCTTTTACTTTCTCCTCTTTTAAATAGGTTAGTTTACCTTTGCAGGATACAAATCATTTATCATCCTGACAGAAAAATGCAAAGTTCAGACACCAAAGTAACTAGATATCTTCATGTCACACAGCTGACACACTGCTTTACATTTATGGTTTAGTCAGTATTTCCAGAATGCATACATAATATGGAACCTGTGTCATAACTTCTGCTTTAAAGCTAAGAAATCTATTCTAAATAGGCCCATCCTGATGATAAAGGCTGTCAAGAAAGTACTTATGTCTGACTGTCTCTGTCATTTCTTCATTTGTCTATCATCCATCCATCCAACCCTATCTATCTATATCTATCTATCTATCTACCTATCTACCTATCTATATCTAGAACAGCGTGTATTCTATACGAAATAAATTAAAGCTTACCAAGTCAGTGAGTTCTTCAGAATTTAGGATCCTGCATTAATCTGGTTCACATTGTTGACTGACTTTGCAGCAATAATTTATTTATTCTCAACAATCAAAATAGAGTTTTACAGATAGTAAAATAATGTTGATATTGTTTTGTAGAATACTAGTGCATATTTTGAAATGTGGATAAAAATAATAAAGGGGCTATTACATGAAATGTGTGATACTTTTCATTTTAATTGTGAATTTATTTTTAAATTTATTAAGCTATTATTTTAAATGGCAAAGCTTTGTGTACAAAATAAAAAGCATTGATGACTTCAAGCATACATTATTGTAAAAATGAAACTTAATACTATAAAATTACACCATTTTTGTTCCATCATTAAATTTAATATGTAAACCAAAATAGTTCAAGTTGCTTAAAATCTTCACAAGTAGGTTAGAAAATTAAGAAACTAAAACACACAGATTTGTAGCTATTATTATGATACATTTTAGAAAATCATTATTTTATTTCTGACATTTTTTATTGCCAACATAGCCAATCTCTTATTTGCTACTCTATCACTACTTTTAGTTGAATCAACATTTAAGCATAGATTATGAGATTAGCACTTAACTAAAATGAACTCTATTCTATTTTTATATCAAATGGACCACCATTTCTCATTATTTCTTGTTTACTTCTGTTTTATCAATTTGTGAGCATAAATTATATATTTCTGTATTCATTTCGAACTTTTTTCTTCTGTTAGTAAGACTGATTGGAAAAGATTTGACTAAGAATTAAGAATAGCATTTGGCCTTCCTTTCTCTCTTTGTATGTTGTGTTTCATATTGACCCCTGATTTGTCTTGAAGTGATAACATGCCTGTATGAACCTTGGTGTTCTTTCCTCCATTAAACATTGTCACTAAAATTTCACTATTGATTAGTATTTGCCGATTATCTTCTCTGTGTAGAATAATGTGTTTTGCAAACCATTGTGACCTATTTCCAAGATTAGAATAAAATTAGAACAAATTACAGATTGCAGTCAATTGACAATGCAAAAAAAAGAGAGAAGAAAATATGCATATAAAAATAAAGCACAGTAAATACACATTCATTCTATATTAATTTTAGATACTAGATAAAATATAACAATTGTACCAATGTAAATTTTTATGAAAATTATTAGTGAAATAATACTATTTTTAAGGAGTTTATTGACAGCAAATGTTGGCCCATGACATGTATGCTATTTATAATAGAAATATTTTGAAATTGCTTAAAAATACTGTAGTCCCCATTCACTGATACATAATTGAGAATGGGCTTTAAATGTTTCCCTTTATATTAATATTAAGTAGCTCTAGAAGTTTGATTTTGAACTCTGAAGAAGATTGTATAAAGACCTCACATTCCAAAAAGCTACATGTCTTTTGGGGTAGTTGGTTGGAAATACCAGTAATGGGCAATGTTTCTGATCATCCTACTATCTATGACACAATAAAGCAAACATTTTGCATCATATATTTGTCTTTAGCAAAGAAATTCATCAGTTTAGGAGAAGTGTTACGAATCTTCTAAGTTTTATTATTAAAAACTTACTATGTGTAGGCATACCCTAAACATAAAAGTTTTTATTGGTCTTAGCTGCGAGTAATAATTTATATTATTATTATTCAATTTATAAGAGTACAAAAAAATGTGTCTTTACTTTTCTCACTATTTTCTGGCAATATTAATTTTATGCTTTATATCAAAAATAGCAAGACTGAGTTAAATGTATAAAAATCTGTATAGGTACCTTCAGATCTTACAAAAACTTAGTAAATACAACTATTTTCAAGAATGATTACAGACAGACATTGCAGAAACTTTGTATATTATTTGTCCAAATTATCTATCTATCTATACACATATATATTATATATATATATAATACATATATTATATATATATACTGTTAATGACATCTATTTGTTCCCTTAATGGTCCTCATCTTTGTTTTATTTTATAGTTAGGATTATCTATAATTTTTTATATATATTGAATCTACTTTGGTCAAAATTAGTAGCACAGGAAATTGTGGTCCAGTTGAATACAGATTTGCAACTTAAATGCAACTTAAAGGTGATGTTACTCTTCTTTTTTAACAAATTTTATGCAATCATAATGAGCTCAAATATTTTCATTGAGTGTCCATTCCCTGGTTAAAGAAATATTCTACCTGTTATTTCAATACTAACTTTACAACTTCAAGGTCAATACGTAATTTTGTAATAATAATGAATAAGAAATATATTCTAATGTCTAGCACTGTATCTAAATTTCAGTTTATCAGCTCTACCTTTATTAGTTTAAAAACTAGCAAGCTCAATTTTGAAACATTATACTATATGAACAAAGTATTGAAAATGTCCTCTTAGAATGTATTAGTTCAATAGTGTTTACTTAATTTTATAGTCTATTTGTGAAAGATGTATTTGCCGTGAAGATGACAGAATAGAAAAGATTTGAATATGTCGATATCCAATTTAAATGTGTGAGGTAGTGAAATTGTTGTATTTTTAAAAAATCTCTTTTAGAAAAGGAATGTTCAGTTTTTCCATAATAAAACTGAAGCTTTAGAACTTGATTCAGATACTAGTTTTAACCGAGATTTCAAGGTATCACATGAACTATTGTGAATGAGTTATCAGTAGACCTGAATGTATGCTATTTATGTATTTAATAAGATCATTGACAATCTTGTATCTTAGTGACATTCAGAATCTTTTCTTTTACAGCCATTTCGTAGAGTGACGTTTTCTGTTGTGAGTCAGCCTCAGGACCCACATCAGGGGTCACTGCAGAGTTGCTATGACAGCGGGCTGGAGGAGTCAGAAACACCAAGCAGTAAGAGTTCATCAGGGCCAAGACTGGGTGCCCTTCCACTCCCAGAGGACAACTATGAAAGGACCACGCCGGATGGCAGTGTTGGTGAGGCAGAGCATATGGAAAATGGTAGGGGCAAACACAACACCCACACACATAATCACGCTAGTGAGCCGTAATAAGTAGACACGTGAAGGTCAGTCAAAACGCAAAATAAAATAGTTGACATAAAACCATTTTATTTGAAATAATATTTGCTAAAGTACGGAAATGCCACATAAAGGAACATAACTATAGAGATCAAATTTGTCAGGCTTGTGCCATCATTTAAAAGCTGTCTATAAGACATAAACACATTTGCAGATAATCAGAGTAGTTTCAAAATAAAAAATGAACCATTAAATCAGTGCATAATACCTAAACAATAACAAAAGAGAAAGATCTTGTTTTATTGTTTTCTTCTATTCATTTTTGTCATGCAACTATTTCTTCAATTGCAATTGTTCACTTTGAGTGAAAGGAAATGACTAAACTAGTGCACTTGCTCATTTTTTTTTTCTTTTTTTCCTGGGTATTTAGTCAAGTAATGTCAAAACTCTCCTTTGAGGGATAATTGAAATGGACTGAAAGTAGGGGAACAGTCTTATCTTGTTCTCCAGAGTATGTTATGAATTCTACAAGAACTTCCCTCTCATTTAAGTATACATTTTTCCCATCCTTTTTGTAAAATGGAAAGGAAGCAAAGGAAGTCATCATACCATCTATTCTTAACTTGCTGTGTGATGATTCTCATAATTTTAGCACAATTGACATATGTACCTTTTTCTTTAAGTTATAAAGCTAGATTGCAAATAATACTTATACTTTCATACTTATATTTCAAAAGACAATTAGGTAATTTATTTATCTATTTATTTATTTATTTATTTATTTGAATTTTAGTTGTAAGCAAATGTGAGAAGAATAGGTTTTTCGGCAAAAATAGATTGGCAAACTGGTGACTTGAAATATAAAATAGATCTGGCTATATGCAGGAGGAGGAAGCTAAATCATATATATTGTTTTTATCTAGTGACAATTCAAATTAGATTTTTGTCTTTCACCATTTCATTTCTGAAGGGAATAGGAAATTCTAAATTTTTGTTATCTAGCATTTTCTTTAATGATTTGCAAGTAGAGCATAATAATACAAGGAGTCTTATTTTTTGCTGGTTTAGCTATGAATATTAAAAATCTAACATTAGAGAGTAATGTATCATAAGTGACCAAACAAATCATATTTCATAATTATTTTACTACATTGTTATCTGGGTGAGAAGATATGATATCAAGGTTCTATGATTGACAATGCTCTTGATCAATTATTCAAAATTTAAATGGCATTTCACCTTATGGCTATAAAGGCATGCTTATCTGTGTGTATGGTGATGTGTGTAAAAGTGAATGGAAGTTTGTTGTGGTTTTTGACAATTAACTCTTTTTACTATTTTTTTAAATGAGTAAAATTAAGATACTAACTGCAATGCTAATTAATATATCGATAATATTACATTTATATATATTTAAGGCAAATCTGTTTGAACTGCTTTGAACAAAAGTAAAATTTTAATTACGAATATAATAATATCTATACATTATCTACACCTGTAAAACATTTTGCGTGCATACAAAATACACATACAGTTAGGAAGACATGATTAATTTAAGGGTATTACCGCATTTGTGAGTAACTATTGATGATAGAGCATTTTATTTGGTTTTTTTTAGTGCTTATTTTTACTATAAATCGTATAACATAACTTCCACTATGTTAATAGAAAAGGTATTGTATGATTGGCATTAAATCACATTTCAAAGTCATGTCCTGTTTTTTTTTAGTTTACAGGGATTTGATGCCTTTAAATAAGAAACAAATGATGAGTCATAATAAAATTATATATGACAAACATATATCGGTTACTTCTGGGCATCAAATATATCCTGGAAAACTTAGCTGGTGAGCTTGTAAGAGAACAGAAAGTTTACTGAAAAAAAAAAAAACATTCCCAAAGACTCAGTTTTTTGTTTTGTTTTTTTAATCAGTTTCCAATCACATAAAAAGCAAAGACTACCATCATAACTAGTTTCTCCTGATTTTATGTGACTGACACTTGAAATTCAGAGTTTATATAATCATGTCATCTGTTAGCCATGATTCATGTTAGCCCAAATCTATAGGGAATGACAGAGGAGATGTGATTCATTTTGGGTGGTCTCAATGTAACTATTGACATTTCAGTAAGATTTGTTGTGCAAGATTTTAGGCTACTATTAGCCATCAAGTGCAATTGTTTTACTTGAAATCTGATGATTTCATCTCCCATATTAATGGGTCATTCTGACATAAATAGAACAGGATTTGAAATCTGTCAAATATTCATTTGTCACATTTAATTGGAGTCCAGATAATCTGCAATTTTTGCTTGGTTAGGTTTTAATCAGGATTTGTATTGAATTTTCCATGAAAATGCTGTTTTGGATACTGTCCTACTTCCTAATTATTAGTACCTCAGATATTTTCCTTGAATTTTAATCTCCTTAAAACAATGCAGATATAGCTAATATTTTTTAATTAACTTTTCTTGCAAAGCTTAGAAGATAATTTTCAGTGCAAAAAACGTAAACATTCCAAACACATGAGGCAGACCGGGTAGAAGATGGGGCAGTTAATATTAAAACTGTAAGTTGTCGCAGATGTTATAATAAGGAAATAACTAAAACACAGGAAAATGTAAGTAGGTAATGAAATAAACCATGTTTTTGCAAAAGCTTAAAGTTTTATTAAGAAGACCTCTCAGTTAATTCTCTTTATAACAAGTTTTACCCTACATTCCAACCTATATTAGTGCTAAAAGAAGAACTTCTTCTAGTAGCTGAGGAAAAAAAGAATACACTGTAAGAATAAGCATCATTTCTTGAAAACTGCATCTAATAATTAAAATGAAATCCACCATTTTGATTATTCCAAATCTGGGATTATTGTATTATTATATTATATTATTTATATCCCATAAAGCTCTGAGAAGTAACATTATAAAGTTTGTCATTATATTTCTAAGAATAGCTTTATCAATCACACTGTTATTCATAAATTATGTATTTTGTTTGCCTTTAAATATTATCACAATTATGGTTATTTCATATTGATCATTTATTAAAATTAGGGAATTAATTATTTCTTTAAAATACTTTAATGGACTAAAATACCTTAATGTATGACACCATGATGGGAAGTTGAATAATGATTACATATTTGATAATGAAATTGCTATAATAATTGAAAAATACTACAATAAACATAATTCAAGAGAAAACCAAATATTATGTTTATAAACACCACCACCTTAAGGACCAACATTGATCATGCAAAAGCTTGCCTTTATCTTAATTATGCAGGAGACTTCAAACTTTCTTTTGGAGTAGATTTTAGCACTTTTTCTTTAGGTAGGTCTATTTTAAGTATTTATGTTAGTCCCTGCCTTCATGCTATGATCTGCTTATTCCTCCCAGTGTTCCCTTTGAATCATCTTTGTAAAACCAATATGCTATGTATTGCTTGATCATATGTAGTGATTAACAACTCAAATACAGAAGACACCCACTTGATCTCTACTCTGAAATCACCATTAAGATTAGGTAGGTCTCTTAGTCTTTTTGGATTTACTTCTGATCATCTTTAAAGTAATTAACTATATTAAGTCTAAAATCTTACCCATATCCAACAATCTGCAATCTTCTTTGCTCACAATTTTTCTTTTATCTTATATTGTCCACAGTAGAAAAACAACTTTGTGTCTTTTAGTGAGATGGTGAGTGAATTTGATAATAAGCATTAATATGAGCAGGGTCGGAGTAATTCTTTATTCTATCAGTAGGTAGTAAATGTGTTATATACATCAAAGAAGCAGCCTGAGGCAAGTGGTCTGATTTCCGGCCAGGTGGGTTGAAAAGCTCATACCCTGGCAAAACAGTGTGGAAGACAATTTTGGGGCCTCCCTCAAACCATATCCCACAAGAACCATCCGTAGATCTGAGCTGGCTCTGGGTGAGATGTCCTTCAAAAAATCTATTATGATTAAACAGTCTCACAATAGACCAAGTACATCTACATTCTTCTTGAAAATGTAAACTTTACTCAGAATAAGAATGAACCAAAGGTTTTTAAAAAACGTATGTATTTCCGTTTAGGCAAAATTACAAATACTATAACATAGAAACAAATTTAACTAGGAAAACAATAGTTGATTCATAAAGACAAGTTTTAAAAAGTTAGATGAAGTCATTTGGTGAATCTAAATGCCTAATTCATTTTCTGTCTCACGATTTTCTCAGACATTCAAAAGATAAATTTGATATACATGCAATATTTTTAGCTCCTCATTTCCAAACTTTCTTACTTTTTCAGACTTATATAAGGTAGTATGAACTGTTCGATTCATTTTCCTCTGTCCACATACTTAAAGAGTGTAGGGTTAAAACGTGTCGTTGTCTACTGTGACTCCATTTTGTATCTGACATGGGCTCTTCATAGAGTTTTCATAAATAAATGACAGTTTATTGAAATGTCATTTGGAAATAAACCACCATTTTTGTATGACCAAAGGCAATGAGAATGAAGACTATTTTATATCTTTATATGGAATAAAATAACTCTCTCTTTTTCTCCCACCTGTCAATTTTCAGCAGTTATCTTTGAAGTGCTGTCATCACTCTTTTCATTTAGATTGAATTTATGTAACAAGGTTGGCTCTTCCATCTTTACAAAGATGTTCATTCACTTGTTAATATAATGGCATAAACAAAATGTCAAAAAATCTTAAAATCAATCCTTAAAATCAATGATTTTGTTTTTTTTCACTGTAGATGTAGACTACCATATCTTGGAAAGGACTCATTTTTATGATTCTTTATTCCACCATGTCATTCTAGTTAACAGTGTCTTGACTGAGACCGCGTTGTCCAGTCATCTATAAAATGGCCCTGTGCATCCCAAATATCCCCAAGGAGTCTGCATGCATATAGAGGCCTTTTCATTTATTCATAGTGATTAGGAAAAGTTAATGTAATCATGTGTTGCTTAAGGAAGTTTTAAAGAGCAACCTCATACACAAGAGTGGTCTCAGTAGACTTTACCATATTGTCTAACTGTATAGTAGTCTATACCCTCTAGGTTTGTGTAATCACACTCTATGATATTCACATGATGACTAGATCATCCAGCAAAGCATTTCTCAGGAAGTGTCCATCTATATATGAAGGACAACACTACAGAGACTATCCCTTAGCAGGATCTTGGCCAATCAAGATGTGTTCTACAGAAGCTTTCCAGTACAGTGAGCAGCAAAGCACCACATAATAAAATAAAAATGATATTTTCCTAAAGAGAAGAAGCAATGTTGTAGGAAGAATGTAGTGGTGTAAAAAACAGGTTATGAAATCTAAGGACATTGATTTGAATCCTGTTTTTTCTTCTTAGCAATGTAATTTTACGACCTCTCTTAACTTCCCTTTCTTTAGTGATAATGTGTAGGATTGTGGAAAAAAACTAAATAACATAATATCAACTAATACTTTGTAATAAACAATAAGAGTATCAAAGCATATCAACAATTAATGAAATTATTTACCTGTATTAATTAGATGGAAATGATGGATAATTGATATTATTGTTATCTTTGGTAGAGAGAACACAGTAACTCAGTAATCAGTAATCAGAGCATCTTAAAATGTTTAGCCTCGCAAAGATAGCACTCTACAATTATTGGTAAGAAATATACTCACCTTGAATACCTTCCAGTCAATTTCTCATTTTTGTGGGGTATGAGGGACAACTCAGGAGTAGCTACAGTTCAACGTATCAACGCTCTAAAGCAAGAGAAAGAAGACTCTATCCTCTGGCATCAAATCAGCTTCTGATATTTGTTATTCAAGGCAAGCAGAAGTCATTACTATCTTTCTACATTATTTTCTCGCTTTTTAAATATTTCTTTTATTTTATACTCAGTTATCCAGTTGAATGCATTACTCTTCAGGTGTTTATTTCCCTTTAAACCACTGCAGAGTATTCACACTGACAGGGAAAATGAGCTGAAAAAAAGCGACCAATTAGTATGCTTATAGAACTCTCAGCCCTTTCTTTTTTAATCTCTATATTAATAATTAACACTGATAAAATGTGTGGCCATATTACCCTTTTTATTCTAATTTGGTTCTTTAAAAGTCGATCACACTGTTGAACCCTTACGACTTTTGAGGAAGGAATGAGCTCTCATCAAATCTCAAAGTGATTTTTGAGGTCTGTTCCTGGGTGTGTGGCCTCAAGAAGCTCAAAGCATTTACTTATCTGAATTTCAGCACACTTGTTATATAAAGCATTCTCTGTTTAGCTCCTTCATGTATAAACCTCAAAATCCCTGTATTCTTTTTTGCTTATTAATTGTATGGTGTGCTCTTCTTTTGATATATTTTTTTCTGGAGATAGGTATAAAAATCTTGATGTTGCTAAAATGTGATTATACTCTTATCATCTTTGTGATTAAAAAACTCTGGAACTTGACTCTTGCATTCTACTTAGCACTCCTCCTCAGTAGCTAGTTCATGTACTGAGAAACAGTTTCCTTTTGGGGTTAAACACTCTCCATTCTTGCTTCTTCTCTTGAAGATATGTTTTGGTAGGTAAAATATTACGCACATTGCTTCTATTCAGTGTGAGGTTGCATTTGAGCAATCAGGCATTTGTAGCAGGTCAGAGCAGCCATGGTTGAAATTTCACACAATGAATTGGGAATTTGTAATATATTGAGAATTCATTAAGCTCAATACCCATTTGTTGAGCATTTATCCTATGAAAATTCCCATGAAGGATCCAAAGGTCAATGAGACATGCTCTCTGCCTTCTAAGCATGTAAAGATTATGATGAAAAATGATATTTACATAAGCGTGAGAGGTCCTATTAGGAGAAATTAAAACACTAACAGAACCAGAGGGAGAAATGAGTTGGGGATATAAAAAATCAAAGTTGAACCTTGAAAGATAGGCAAGCAAAGATATGATATGAAGAAATACGGATAAGTTTACAGAATAGTGAGTAATAAGAAGTATACCAACCTAAGAAGCTAGGAAATATATCAACCTGGGAAAAGCATAACAGCACACTTTAGTGGAATAAATCTGATAAATACATGTGAAATTTAAAGTACTTTTGAAAAATTCAGGTGACATCTAGGAAGCTATTAAAACTGTAGATTGAAACTTGAAATAATAAATAAGTAGCAGGAATATAGCTTTAGAAATCTATAGAACCCAGGTAATTATGAAATCAGGGGAATGGATGAAAGCATCAATTAAGTAAATATCAGATAAGATACCTATCATAGAATCTGATAATTAAAAATACCTAAATATGAAACACTAATAGAAAAGTCAGTTTCCATGAAGGTGATTGAGAAGGATTTTAAAAAATAAATCAAAATGAAGAAAATTGGGGCAGGCTAAGGAGGAATTCAAAATGAAGTAAGCAATGGTATCAAGTATTCAGTTAGACAAAGATGAAAATAAAGATGTTAACACGTGATCATGGAGACTGCCATAGACTAATATACTTGTATAATTTCTATACATAAATATGTCCCAAAATTATTCAATTTAGTTATATGGATTAAGAGCCCAATGTTGCTAATAGAGCTTCAATAAAAGTAAGAAAACTGAGAAAGTGAAAGACCAGGAAATGCAGTGAGAATTTCTTAAGTCAACACGTCCATTATAATATCATTACTGGAGACAGGGGCATGTTTACATGTCTTCACATCAGTCTTAATGGATTTCTAATCATTTAATAATCCCAATTTTGATGATCTTTTTGTTTTGCAAAATTTTTCCAAAAGTACTAAGAACTGAAATGTCTTTATGGTAGCTCCTGCTTATCTTTCTTGTGAGTGATACAATCAATTTCAAACTAAGTTTTGGTCTCTGATATGTTTTAAAAATAATCTGTTCTGTACCAGGTTTTCATTTGTATATCTCTCTGGCTTAAAATTAAAAGAATGTCTGACTAACTGCATTTTTGGTAACATCTAGTAATTGATAACATTTTTCTCTCATTCAAAAACATTTTATGTAGCAATTCTAGATTTTCTGACACCATACTAGTGTTATAGAGTAATAAAAATAGAATTTGCATGAGAAAAAAAAAATTGCATAGCACAAGACCTGTCCTATCTAATGTATTTCACGTGTCCAGAGCACCACAGAATTGAATGCCAAGAATCTTTATCACAACTTGTATATCACGCAAGAAAAGAAATGTCTCCAAATGTATTATGTGCAAAGATTTACTAATACTTTTGAAGTTTTTTTTTTTTTAATCTAAGGATGGACAATCATCAATGTTGCATACATTTATTCTTCTTTCATTGTGTTCATTGTTGCTTAGTAAAAATTATGAATAGGGACTATTTTGATAAAATCTATCTTCCGGCCCAAGATGGTCTAAGCAACTGCTACACAGTAATTTTCCAATAAAAATGCTTTTCTATTTAATCATACATATGTTTTCTGGTTTTACCAAAAAAAAAATCTAGAAATGTCCTTTTTTGACCAGACATATGCACTTCCCATTGTGTTGCAGTCATTGAATACAGTATATGGAAATGTAGTGTAAGCCAAGAGACTACCTCTCTAGTTGCCAAGTGATCTCTAGATGGTACTTGGAAATTTATTTCTAGATTTCAAAATCACAGTGTCATCACTGTACAGAATTATAGAGCCAAGACCAACTTATAGCAACAGTATGAGGCCCTGAGGTAAAACTGAAATACTAGTTTATAAAATTTTGAAAAGAAAAATATCTCCTTCAAGAAATAAGAAAGTGGCTGCTTCCTTTCCAAGGCAATGCTTTTAACCTCTCAAGAGATGAAGAAAAATCAGTCAACCTTCAAAAGACAGCCTGTGAAGATGACATCAGAAGAAGATTTCGTAATCCAGTCCCAGCTTGATGAGATCTGCTGCAACAACAGAAAGCACTTCCTGAAGGATAAAGAGAGGGCTCTGGCTCCCTAGATTTAGGATCTTCTTTCAATACTGGGCAGCAACTACAATCTTATGTTGTTTTCATTATTGTTTATTTGTTTTTTGTGTTTTTTCCCCTTTAGTGTCACCACCTAATGAGTTTACATATTGTTTCTTAAAACATGCAAACAATTTTCTTAATATTAGCTTTTGCCATGCTTATGTTATTCTTGAGTACACACCTGATGCTCAAATCTGTGGGAATAAAAACATTTCCTAGACTTATATGTAATTTTTTAAATCATCATTTATATAATCATAATTCTCAGGTAATTCTCATCTAGATTAAACTCAATCTTCAATAATAGTTACTTAAAGAAATTAAGCTTTAAGGTTCTATTCTTATTCTTTCCATTCTCTTTGATGAAAGTAATATCGATATATCATTTTGACCAGGTGATTGGAAGCAACATGTTCACACAGAATCATATTTTATCTGAGTTTTCCTCCTTTATTTAGAGTAATCAATTGTATTCAGCCTTTACTAGTTCTTTGAGAATTCAATTTTGAGAGCCACTTCTAGTTTCCTGGACAACATTGGTTCATCTCTTTCTCCCAGAATAATGAAGATCGAAAATCTAATTCTTGCCTATTTCAGCCCCAGACTGTTTTTATCTTTTTTGGGGAAATCAAATCCACATGCTTTTATTTTGCAGCCCATGTCTGAGTATCATCTATGTCCCCAGGATCAAGTAGCTATTAAATTAGTTATATCAATTGTCAAAGGATTTAGAGGTCCCCATGTGTGTTTTTTTTAAGTAACCACATTTTTTTTTTCTGAGCACAAAATACAGTACTTCTGATGTGATTACTCAGCTTCTGGTATTTTTTAATTTTTTTGAAAATAATAGGAAAAATAAATGACTCTTCCCTCCCCTTGTAAAAACTCCTGAGTTCTTGTAACAATCATTTATTTTTGAAAGAGTCTTAGAGGACTGTACATAGACTGACTCTGAGATCTGATGTGTTTTTTTTAATGTCATTTTCCCATTCTAATAAACTCCCTCCTTTGTCTCTTAAAACTTCAACATCATATGTACATTTTTTCCTTACTGTATCCCGTGTATGATATTTTTAGGATCAAGTAATTCACTTTCTCTACCAAAAGTCATTATATTTGAGTCTTTTCAGACCATCCATTTTCTACTTTTTAGAGGAGTTTATTGTATATAATCTTAGTTTTGAAATGTCATTCTTAAATCCAATATAATTTTGCTGTGTTGAGATATACAATATAATATGTATATTTACACAAGGAGTTGATACTAGAACTTTGATCTGAATTCAAACTCAATAACATTTTCAGGAAGGGAATTTGGATAATTTAAGTAATACCAAATCCACTGATAAAATTATAAAAATAACTGTAATGATTACTATCATATCTTTATCAAAGAGTTGTTATATAGTTACACATTAAAATATTTTAGGTGTTAGCATTTAATAAAATTATAGCAGGCTACTACTTACTATGCTCAGTTATTTATAGTTACCTTAAAAATCTGTCAGCCAATACAATCTTTTTCTCGTATTGAATCATATTTGTACATTCATGATATTTATTAAATACATTGTTTCCTACATATAAAAAATGTTCTCTGGCTTCCATTATTTAGCCATAAATATAAGTTGTTTCTTAGCCCTTTTGAATTCCCTGTTGGTTTCCAAGTCTTTAAGATAAGAGCACTTAGGTCTCTATGTACTGTGAGCAAGTGCCAATATTTCTACCAAATTTAAATCTATGAAAACCTTAGACAAAGAAAACTTATTCATAGTTTCAAGTTTATTTTCTGCAGCTAAATGACTTCTGTTCTTTAAGAGTACTGCATATATTTTCCTTGATTTACTATTAAGGGGTAATAAGTGACAACCCAGTAACTCACAGAGACAGTCATTGAATAATTATTAAAGATCATTCAATGTTTAGTAGCAGAGCAGTTCCTAAAAGGCTGAGATGATAGACAACTCCCAAATATTCATGACAATAAGAAAACCTTTGTAAAGGTGATCACCAATCACAGAGTGTGGGTAAACTTTGCCAATTAGGCACCAATTCATAGTACTTATCCACATCTCCTCTTAAACCATTAATTAAGTCAAATATATTTATAAATGCAGATATCAATTTTGATGTGGAGTTTGAGATCTTTTTGAGATCACAGTGAAAAACACCCCAATTATGATACAATTCAAGTATAAAGGGCTGAAGGGATGCTAAAGAGATGGAGTCATTATGAAGTATTTCTAATGTCAGAGATAAATGAATTAAAGGTCTTTTCACTGCCTCTCACATATTCAAATGAGAGATGCACCAAAACAGAATGAAATGCCATAAAATGGATAATTCATCTATTAAAAAGGTTTACTAGAATGATGAAATTGTTTCCTCACTAAATACCTGAAATGAAATGATGAAAAAGGGCAAGACAAATTGAAACCATGAAAGAGAGCTTTTATATTATACTGCAGGATTCTGCATATTTGTTTGTTTTAGAGAACTTCTCAGAGGAATGGAATGGTATCTTCATTTCAAAGAAAATATGTAAAATTGTGGTTAACAGTTGACAATATTAGGTGTCATATTATTAGAATATTAGAATCAGTTATTATATGTTATTCTTTTTCTGTTATCTCCAAAGGATTATATTTACATTACTACTTTCAAAGATCACAAAAACTTATTGTGGCCATTATATAATTATTTTTATTTTAAAAACATCTGAAAGGAAAAAAATTAATTAATTATTTCTGTTTATTGAAATAATGATTTTTTATATATGGCTTCAGGTGCACAACATTATAAATTTAATATAAACACTAACTTACATGATTTTAGTAAATCTCTTATATTGTCTTATTGTTTAAGGCAGGCAATAATCCATTCTCTATTCACTTTTCAGGGGAAATCAGGGAATTCTTATTATTTATGAGAATTATAGAACACTATGCATATTTTATAATTTTGTGTAAGCAATATTTTATTACATAATCAAGAACCACTCTAAATTATAGTTCAGCCTAAATGTTGATACCTGGGATCATCAGTGAAATAGTTTATCAATTTTTCATGCCACAAAAATCAGGATGAGATTAATGGATATTTTTTTCCCTGTGAATGAAAAGTTAATAGATTCACTATAATGAACTGCTTAAAGAAATAAGGTAAGAATATATTCCCTGTCTAAACTTGATAGTTAAAGTCTTTATGTCTTTATTTAATTGGTAGTTCATTTTACACACACACACACACACACACACACACACACACACTCTTCATTATAGCACTCTGCCAATGCAGAGATGTTTCCCTCAATAGGATAAAGCATATGTTAAAAAAAAATGTAGTATTAGAGTTCTGTTTCTGTACCCACAGCATCCATAATGAAAGGTTTGGAAACAACACAATTCACTTTTTAATTTTGCAAACCTTTCAGTAAAGCAAGCACTAAAAGGATGTTTAAACAGTTTACACTTAACATGATCTCAGTAATATTGGAAATTTCAAAAAAAATGAAAGATGTAATCTAATTGTGCAAACTCTTAGAGATTTTTCTTTCAAATTTTACTCTCTGAAGGATATAGGAATAATACATCCATATGCATATCACTATCTTCAGAACTACTAGATGTGTTAGTAATACAATTTTTATAATATATGACCAAATTATAAAATCTTAACTATTTCAAGACTGGGCACACACGATTTTGCCTCAATTTACACCTCCTGTGTCTCTAGGAAATGCTTATTTTTACTATGTCTACTAGTTGAACTACATTATCAAACATCAAATGTGCTTAAGAACAAGAAACTTCTTTAGATATAGTAACAAATGATGTTGGAAAAAATTGAATTCACTGGCATAACTAAGTGAAAAGACATATATATCTATCATCTGTACAAACAAATTTCCAAGTTCCATAATCTCAAATATTATATCTGAATTTTTTTAGTATTCAAGAGAAGATAAGCCTTAAAATGTAGACTGGTGGCATTGATGTTAGCATTTAATTTTTTCCTACTAAAATAAGAATATTGTTTTTAAAAACTTATATAGCATCACATTGATGTATTTTAAAACATGCATACAGGAAAGATGATGCATATTTTAGTTTGGGATTAAGTAAAAAACAACTATTTTCACTGAAAAGCTGCCCTATTTAGTTTTTTAATAATTAACCTAGCTAATCAACAATTGAAAACCCCTGGCTACCCTTGCTGTTCATTTAATATTTTCATATATATTTTAGCATCAGCGCTAAGGCCTTTATTTCTTCCCACAGGAAGAAGGCAGAGCATTTCTGAAGTGGTTAAGGCAGTTTTCTTGCCTCTATAGGGAAAAAAGAACAGAAAACGTAATATAACTACATGGAGAGATGCCTGCCTCTGAGCTCTTTTCATTTTAGCAGCTTGAGATATATTGCTCCATATTATTGCTCAGACACACATTCTTTCTAAACCAAGGTTACTGCCATTGATTGCAAAGAATCCATTATAATATTTATTTTGCACTTGATTTAGCTAGTGTCCTTATTGATTGGACTTCATCAGCTATCTATAGGTATTTGATAATGCCTTCCTATACAATTCTGAAGACAAATATTTTATAGATCAAGACTTTGACTTTTTAGTTATGTTTTGGATGTTCATTCTGAAATTTATGAGGAAACGTTATGAAGTTTTGCTCACCTGAGAAACACATACAAACACAGGCATATATGCCAACATACACACACATCCTTAGCACACATACGATTATCCTTTAAAGTCTAGGTGGACAAAGGTGAAAACACTTTTCAGATATAATTTAAGAAATACATTTAAATATTACTTTAAGTAATGACTGATAACTTATGTAATAATACATAAATTCAGATAGATTTTATTTTGAAAATAACCTAATAAAGTCAGCAATTTAATCTTCGCAAACGTGACAGCTGCTTGTCATATTGATAGTTTATATTATACCAAGTAATACTTCCTAAATTAATCTTTATTAAGTTGCAAGAACTGTTGTCCATGTATGGTGAAAATTTTGAGATTTTCTCTTATCATTTAAAGAGACAATCTAGAATTCAATATAATCTTTTAAATAAAATACTAGCACTAAAGATTGTAAGGATAACTAAAGGCTATAGTTTTCTATTGCTTTTTACTGCATTTCCCCTTCAAAAATAAGACGGATATTCAGCTATTAAAATATAGACTTACGTATTTGGTTATATTAAGTTAATGTATATTAAGATATTGCTTTCTTTGGGTTGCTCCAATGTATTTTCATCTCAATTAATCCTTTACACCTGAAAGTCTGACTTTTCATATGAGGGATTTTGCCTGTGAATGTAAGTCTAAACATCTCTGGGAGCACTCTGGCCTGGCACTGCTATTGTGTAACAACAGATCTCAACAAGAAACTGTGCCCAGAGACAGATGCTAAGAGAGTCAGCATTTCAAGTTTCTGTTGAAAATGTGTGATAATCCGATGTAAATGTGCTAGTTATTTATAATAACAATTTCAATATGGTTGCATATTAGGCTTTTCATGCTCTCTCAATCTGCACTTGAACCCAGCCACAACGCTGCCCTTGGCAGACGTCTGTGAGACTTGTTATAATAAAGGCCTTCTGATACTAGTAGTCATAAACCTTCATGGATATAATCCAAGAGAGACCCTACTGATAACTGAATTCTCTTTAATAGTAGATTGTTTTCTCGTGAAAGAAACCAGCACAGTTATTTTCCTGCAAAGTTAAGGATTTTATGTTGAAATCGTATTTATTTATTTATTTATGTCATTGAACAGTCTCACCGCCATGACTAAAAAAATTGCTCCATAAAATGCTTGGCAATGTAAATGTGAGAATGAAAGTTCTGTATCTGGTGATTTATTAACTTTATGGCTTGTAGGAACATGACTGTCTCAATAAAGGAATCTAATATACACATTGGAGAATATTCTGGTAATGTATAAAAATGAGAGCCTGTTGTAATTTGAAATCTCAAAAGCATGAAGCACAGTTGAGGTATGCCTTTGGCATTTCTAAGCATGCATGACCTGGCCTTGCAAATCTAAATTTGAGATAGAATAGTTAGAATGTGCGTTTATTTTGGAAATACGTGCTCATATACAGAATGGAAAATTCTGTGTAGACATGTTTCTGATGTATTTCCGTATAGCCTTTTTTTAATTGCAAAAAATGGGAGAGTCAATTAAAAGTAAGAAGTTAAGTGAATCCATGTTATTAAAAAAAAAAAAAAAAGACCAAAGTTGATGAACACAAGCCTAAAATTTGTCACCAGTGATGGCACGTGAAGAATAAAGAGGAAATGAGGACTTTATAAGCATTGCTCTGAAATTACATTTGACTTACCATCTTGCTTTTTTTTTTTAAGGAAAGCTACGGTCTGGGATGAAGTTGGATAGGAAAGGAGAAAGAAGTATTTTATTTGTTAGTTGTCCATCTTGGTTGTTCCTCAGGTCCTGGGCCTTAAATTGGGGGCTTTAACATGTTTATGAATTATGCCATATCAAATTGTTTTTATCCTTTTTCATCATATTTAAGATATCATGCTTTAAAAGTTTAGTTTAAGGGGTTGAGTTTTTTTAATATTTTAAAAGTTTTTATCATCACTGGTTGAACTGATTTAAATTGGAATTCTATTAAGAAATTCAGGGTTACTGATTATTAAAATTTTAGCTTAAAGAAGGCTTTATTAAGGATTCTTCTTAAAATGAAGCCCCCTTAATTAAAATTTTCATTGTTAAAGAGACTCCAAAATATTTAGCCACCCAATATATTTTATAACTTGTATTTTTTATACATAGAAAACAGCAACAAAATAGAATATTATATGCAGTATGTTCAAATAGGGGAGTATACTAAGACAAAGGTTTAGTTACTATTATACACTATGCTGAAAGTAAGCTTAGCTATTATTTGTACAATAAAATTCATGTGACATATGTCTTATTTTCAATCCCTCTTCCAAGGAAATGTATGGTAAAATATAAAAGAGCATATATTTGGGGAAGGGAAAGGAAGACTAGGTTCTTCACATATATTAGCAAGTCCATATGCTATTTATTGAACTTGATGCTAGTCATCCAATTCAGAAAACTGACTAAAATAAAAGAAATGAACAATTTTGCAGGATTATGAAAACATGTCTTATCATCTGTCAGATTTCTTAAAAGTATACCATACTTTACAGGCTTGAAATAAAGCATTATGAATTAATGTACACATCATAAAATAAGATACATGCTTTGAGAGAGTAGCAGTATCCAAAGTCGACATTTCCATTCATGTAGTTTAAATGACAGTGTTGAAAAGGTGATTTCTTGTTTTGACTGAATTCCAACTTGGAGCATGCTGGTTATCTCTTCAGTACAGATGAATATGCTCAGGAGAAAATAATAAAAACAGGTTTTACTAAGCGTCTGAGATGCTTTATAGTCAAAGAATAACTTGTGTTTGAAAATAAATTAAAATACATTAGTAAGAATTGTGTGCAAAATATTTCATATGAAGGGTAGGGTGAACAGACTGTTTTACTTTTCTTCCATGCTACATATCTATGAATAATCATTCCTTGAGGTTTAAAGTTATAAATAACAGCACGGAGTAGAGTTAATTCAAAGGAAGTCATCCATTTTGTTTTCATTTTCATATGAGTAAACTTAAAATGGCTTCAAGTAGCTTCTGCTAATCTTGTTCAAACTGCAGCAATTTGGACAACTGTAAGTTTCCCAACTGAGCATAGATTATTACATTTGTGTGGTTAAATTCACTCCGAACTGACAACTGTTGTTTGACTTGGCAAAGTGAGAATATGTTAGTTGATACTAAGAAGAGGAAGGCAGCAGGAAAAATTGCAAAGAAAAAAGACAGTCAAGGAAGAACCTGTAAATTGTGCTCCAGAGAAGGATAGCCGAATAGGGAAATTTTAGTCTACAGTTTTCACCCTAAATAGCCTACATCCTGCCCTTACATATATGCATACATACTCAAGTGCAGAAAAAACACAAGTAAAATTTTAATCTAGTATTTAACTTTAGCTATTAAAACAGTCATTTGTAAATCCTAGATAATGAATGATAAGGGGAAATGAACACCTGTCTCTTCATATATAGAACTTTATTTTCGTATTTTTAAAGTCATGAGGTCATGATGTAGAAATAGGTTTTATTTTTTTTATTTTACGTAATTTTTGAAAATAATTGCTAGAATTATTTGTATGTTCATTGGGTGATTTGGAGGCCTGTGTTTATTTATTAATGTAATATCTTATCTACTGTACTTTATACTATATGAGGATAGAATGTTTTCAGGTCCATTATCATCTTTAGCTACTAGGGCAGTTTCTGGCATAGAGTAGGTGTTCAATAAATATTTTCTGAATTAACTAAGGAATGCATTAATAATATTGAGTCTAAAGATGACCCAGAATTTCCATGATTACTTTTATGCTTCACTTTCTTTGCTTGCTGTTATGATAGATTAGTCTGGTCAGAATTGTGGTGGTGAAGAAATTAGTCAAAATGATTGGTTAGTATAAAACATACCCTAAAAGTAAAGATATGGATCAATCCTAAATTCTGTAGAGTATTACAAACTTTCTGACCTAAAATCCGTATTAATCTAATTGAGCCCTGGAGTCATGACTGCAAGGAGTATTTGTACATGGGACAGTATACTTTTATGTTTGATAAAATTATAAACCTGGGTCTTGATTAAGATTGCATTGTACAATTTAAGACCTTGTTTACTACAAAGTATATTATTCTCCTCTGTGTTTTAACTGAGAAAATTGAAGTGCATCAACAGAAATCTCTGTATTGTATTTAAATAATATTTCTTTTGATTTTCTATCGATCAAGGACTTTGAAGATCTAAGATAGCATCTGGATGGGACATGGTTAGCATAGGGAAAAGTCATAACACACTTTGCATACCATCATGGCTTTCATGAAAGGATCTTGTAGATAAGTTGACATCGACTTGTAGATTTTTATGATTATCTTCAGGTTGAGAACAGTATATTTGTTGTAAAAATTGTTAGTGCATTGCTCATATGGGCTTAAGTATATATTTATTTATCTGTTTATTCATTTACTTATTACTAAAATATCATTGAAATCTAATTTTAAAGACAACTGAGGGGTTCAGACCCAGGAAACCTCTATTAGTTATGGTTAGATTTTGACATAAATACATCTTCTGTTATCCATTTTATTCCAATGTGTATATCATTCCATATTTCTGAAGATCCTGAAATAGTTTTCTAGCATTTCAATTGTGTTTGTTTCCCTGGGGGAGAAGAGAATGACACTGAGCTTATAGCAAGATTTGCTATGGGTTTGCTAAGGTTTGCAAAACTTTTCAGAGTTTTCGAAGTCATTCACTTCATCATAATATTGTATTTCTGCTTTAAAAATCACTCCATATATCCACCTCAAAATTCTGTATCAAGTCCACTTTCCACTAAAATGAGATTTGGGGAGGACAGAAGTGTTTGCCACACTTACAACAAGGTGTAAACATTTCCATCCTCTCTTCCCTACACCTCACACTATTTGTGCTCTCAGCATAACCAATTCACTTTCCTTAATACGCAACAAAAAGCAATCTGTTTATGAGTGTTCTAATTAACTGCTACTAGTGAAAATACTTCACATATTTCATCTCACTTAATACTCACAAAATTCTTAATATGTAAGTTTTATTACATCGCAAGAGAACAAACTGTGCTCAAAAGCACTAGATTACTTGCTCAAAGTTGTACAGTGACTGAGATTAAAAAAATCTGGCAAACAGCAACAAAATATGTTCATTCTATGATATCATGTGCTACCTAGCAGTGTGCTTCTGGAACGGTCTCAACCTCTTCTACCTGTTTCTCCTTCCTTCTGGTCAATTCTTTCTTTGAAGATGAATACAGGTATCTTTATTTAATTCAAGGGAATACTTTGTAGACACTATTAATTCTTTGCACATAACAAATCTGCATTAGCATACACAATGTCTCTCCTCTCTTTTTCATTTGGTTTTAAACAATGTGGTAACACACATTCATAAAATTGTTTTATTTATGTTGACATGAAATGGATTTTTATGACTATTTTCAAATACATTTGCGATTAATTACTTTGAGAGTAGCTGATTTTAATTTTGATCATGATAAATATCAGTGAAAATATACCTCAAATAAAAATAAAAGCCAAATGGGTCTTTTATAATTTTTAGGAATATAAAAACTCCTCAAACTCAAATGCTTAAGTATCGCTGGCTAATGGCGTACTTAGCATAAGTTGAGCAACCATTAAATATTTGCACAAAAAAGAATAATCAGGTTGATATAACACTTTCAGTTGTAGCGACTATAAATATCTTGTGTGAGGATTTAGGCTTTCGATAATTTTATAAATTTACTTATGTAATTATAAGTCAAGAATAGAATGAGTAAAACCCATATTAAAATATATTTTTGACTTGTCATTTAATGTAAATTATTTTTAAAACCTTGCTGTATAAAGCTAATGTGTAAGAATAAAATATTTTTCATAGTCTTGGTTTGAAACAAATTTAAATGAAATATGTATTTCTCAAAACTAAAATCCAAATTTTGTCCTTCTGTTGATAATAAAATTTAAGAAATTTTTCTTCAAATTATAAAGCACTAAAAATCCCCAAAATGTATTTTTTAGGAAAAAAATAAATTGAGAATATTACTTATATCGATTGAGTGGAATCATGTATGCATAAATTGAAATCAAAATACAAGTGAAACTTGATCTACATGTTAATCAATAATTGATCAGATAATCTGACAGCTATTATTTTATGTAATAAACTTTGTTGGTCATATTAACCACTCTAGCTATGAATTATGAGAATTTTAGAAAGCATATGAGCAAAGCATTAGAAGTTGAAAATAATTAAACATCTTCAGTTAAAGAGAAAATAACAAAATGCCATTTTAAGTTTTTACTGTAGAGTTAAGAAATGCTAAGCATCAGATACACACACACAGACACACAGACACGCACACACACATATCAAACCCCTTTAAAAAAATAATTGGCAAGTTTATAAAACTACACTAAATTTTTTTATGTTACTTCTTAATGTCGTCATTTTACAATTTTTTTACTAAAGCTGGTAACTGATAATATTAAACTCTGATTTTTACTGCCATGAAACTATGTAATCTATGCATTTATATCTTTGGGATGCAAACTGTAATTTAGTAGAAGCTATGATTAAAATTTGCTAAAAATTAGAAAAATAACTTACCTTAGATCAATTACAAAGGTGCTGATTAAAACCAAATGATTCAGAAGTTGACTACATAATGACTTTTTCCTATATTTTCCTTTTTCTCTTCTTTTTTTGGGGTCTCGATAGTTGAGAATTGACTGAAAACCTCATGGAGGATTTTTATTTGTCCATATTATACTTTAAAAATAGTCTTAGTTCCTCATTTATGATATGTGGATTGGGCAATGTCATACATGTGACAGAACCGTTTCCTGAATCTTAAACCCAGGTCAGATCCTTTCTTTTGCAAAGGATTTCAGATTCTCTCTCTCTCCCCAGGACAGATTTAATCCTCTCCAGCCACACTTAGTACAAACCACCAAGACACTCTTTCCACTCTCCAATCTACTCATACATACCTCAGACACTAGCAATATGAACATTAAAATGTTCTTTGTGATAATTATCCAATCACTATTAGCAAGAAGGATGAGAAAAGAAAATTAAAAACATGCCATTATCTGGATCATGGTCTCCAGATAAAAGGAAGATACTGGATAGTTCATATTTAGAAGAACTCTGGTTATGAATGAGACTGTGGGGAAATTTTAAAGTCAGGTCCTAAGGGAAAATATCTGTTTTTGAATTGATAAAGTTTGCTTTTAATATGGAGCTCACAAGTAAGATAAGGAAAACAATAGTGTTTTCAGGAACTTGTAGGTGGTATAGTCTTTTCGCGTATATCCTCCTACCTCACACTCCAGGTTTTGATAAGTTTTGAGACAGTTAACAGAGGACAGTAGTACCACTGCCTAAGGAATCTCCTCTCATCTGTTGTTTCATGTGTTTCTTCTCTTCCTCCCACAGAACAATCTATTGTGGTTGGACAAATATAAGACTCACCAGCACTCAACCACCTCCTTCCCACCTCACTGTGTTAGCTGTGTCAGCTACTCTTTTAGAAACCTTCTTCCATCTTTTTAACTATATTCTACCCACCTTTAAGAAGCTCAGTACCTATCTTCCAATATACTCCCTTAGACTCTTTTGATTTCCCCACCTCTACAATGCTGTCCCTTATTTTTGTATCCACCTGGAGAACGTAATCCCTGAGGACATGAACTATGCCTCTGATAGTTTTCTCCTTTGTCATTACAGATTAGCATTGTGTTCTCTGTGCTTGTTTCACCACAGCTGGTGTCAATATCATGTCAGTGTATTTCTCATGATCATATTCTAAATACAAAAACCAAAGATTAACTTCCCAAGAAGGTGACCCCATAGTGTTCTTTATGACATTCTTACTGAAAGAAAATGTGTATCCTTTTCAAAAAAAAAAAAAAAATCATTATAAACTCTTTATTCACAATTTTACTCATTAATAGTCACAAACTTCTTACTTCTAGCAGATGAATCTTTTCCCTCTCTTTGTTGCTACCTTATGAAAAACTAGTTCATATTATTATCTTTAAACAATTTCCTACAAATGACCTTTTAATATCATGAACTGCTTTATTATCTGTACCTTATCTTTCAATTATAAATAAAAAAGTTTTATTTTTATGGTTTAAAGGCAGAGAGTTCTATAATTTGTGAATTCTTAAAATTCTAGTTTAACCTTTCACTTACCATACAATGTTGTTTCAGTTATTTATGAACTCAGTGATTTATGGAATAATTTCATATTACTTTGTACATCTTGATAAGTTATACTATTAGTGTGCCTCTGTGGTTTGTGCATGAATATTTATTTTTTCAAAATTTCTCATATGTATATATATCTTTGTATATTTTTATATTTCTCACAGTGTAGTGATAATTTCCAATATATTACCTCATAATGATAATTTATTCTTCTGAAGGCCAAAAAATAAGTTACTATATATAAAATTCTTAGGATATTAGAAACCCATATACATAAATGTTGCATTTTAATTTTATGCTGGATGCAAATATCTGGCCACAAACTAGGAGCATGTGGATTCTTATTTTTTTTTCACTTGTGAGATTCCCACATTTGATTCTTCCAAAGGCAAATGCTGATCCCAAAATAATCACTCAAGAATATTTAAAAGTAATTATAACTAGTTTAATTTTTTTTGCTTTCATATTATCAAAATGCCTAAAGTTTCATTTTGGAAGAGGATTTAAACTTTAAGATATTATGTTTAACAATTGATAATTTAATTCAATACAATGACATAATAATATAAAATAAAAAACAAAGTTGTAAAATGCTCGATCTTGTCACCTAAAAATTGTTTGCTACTTTGAGCATATTTCTTTTAATTCAGCAAGCCTAGAGACTTAATGTTTCTTTAAAATTCTTTGATGGTAATCTTTTATGATAAACAAAGAGTTCCCAAATTTCTCAATTCAAGAGCTGACTAATACTATTGCCTAATCATTAGGTGTGTCCTGTTATTTTAACAGAGATGATGGCTAACAGTAAGCAATGTGTCAAAGACCTGAGGACTTGAGAAATTGGAAAGTTTTGAGACACCCTGTCTAAACAGGATTAAGGCAAAACCAAAGGATTAGCATGCTCTAAACCCAAAGATCTTTGTGATAGCTGCTTTCCTAAACACCCAGATGAAAGGTTAAAATCACATTCAGAAACAAGAATGCAAACTGGTATTAACATAAATTCCTGTCTTTTGAATTACATTCAGAAACCAGATGCAAACATGTATTCACAAAATCCCTGTCTTTAGAGAAGAAATCAAGAATGTCCTGCCTTTCTGTCATGAATACTATAAGAAACATATAAGTGCGGGAAGTCAAAAGACTTTCTGTTTCACAGAAGGAAAGCAGTCCCTCTTAATTTTCGTTTTTCACAATGCTTCTTTTGTCTTTTTCTTTTTTTCAAACTATGTTTTGAATAAGACGCAATTTTTAAGAGTAGTTCTGGATCACAATAAAATGGTACAGAGATTCCCATTTTCACCCAGGTCACCTCATATACAGAATAACCTTTTCTATTATCAACATTCTCCCATCAGAGTGTAGTCTTTCTTTTTTTCTTCATAGAACACACATATACTTTTATTAGTGCTAAAATGTATAAAATTTTCTCTACATAAACCTTTTAAAAGAAACTTTATCATATGTAGCTTTATTTAAATATAAACAAAGTTAAAGACTTCTTTAAAAACAAATATTACAAACAAATGCTATAACAGGATTTAATTTTCACCTGTGGTATTGGTATTATATGATAGATTAATATCACTAAAACAGTTATTCACTATTAAAATCCAAATAGTTTACTGTTACCATCAAACTTTTAAATAAACAATTTCATTTTATGATTTTCCATATACTTCTACATATTTACACTGAAAAACTGTTGTATTTATTTCCCATTAAACCATGTCTGCAAAAATAAAACTCTTTATTAACTAACAGGTTGGAGTTGTTTTGATATAGAAACTGAATATCCTTACAGGAATATAAAAAGAGCATTGTATTGTGACTCAGTTAAATAGCAATTAGATAGGGGTATAATGAGTAAATGACAGTAATCCTATAATATTTTTGGGGAAAATATATATGTTTGATATTTTTGTTGTATAGCTTTACTTTATTCTAAGAGAAAACAAACAAACAAACAAACAAGCAACAAAAACGTCTATGCCCATATATCCAAGTCCTGCCTTAAACTGCCTTGTTTGGTCAAAAGGTGAGAGGAGCAGCCCACTCTCCCTAGACTTGAGAATGTTCATGTTAACCCCTTTCAAAAAACCTTATTTGTTTAAATGATTTTAGATTTGAAGAAAAAAACATAAAGCTCAGGGTTTTTGGAAATTGTTTTATTGACAAGGTTTATGGACACCATGGTATAGGGGCTGCTGATTTTCCCTTTACATATTTCCCCATCTCCCTTCCCCAGGTGTTGCTGCCATCACTACCTTTCCCTTCCTCCCCTTTCCTCATGGCAAGACGCATGGAAGAAGAGTGCTGTTAAGGCCTCTCCATTAATCAACAGGTATGGTGGTTCTCTGGAAGCAATGCAGCTGCCCCTGTTCTCAGTGCTCCACGAATACTCTTTCACATTTAGAGGATGCATTTATCCACTACACAAAATCTACTGAGTTGGAAGAATTGTTCAATCTGAGTTATTCCATACATATATTAGCATTTTATGCATTTCAGAATTCCCTGCAGACTTGTAGATACGTTTTCATGTCAAAGATGCAGAAAAATGAATGATAAAGTTTTCAGAGAAAGATGCTATGTGCTTCCGTCAAAGATTACATGGGAAAGACGTGGAACATGCATGCTTATTTAGGCCACTTTCAGAGTTCTACAACTGATAAATAATATACCTTTGGGAAGTGTAAAATAGGAATATTTTGTGAAGTTTCACTCAAAATACAATGATAGCATTTCCATTTCCAAAAGCATTGCACAAAAATTCTAGCACATTAATTATATGCTAACTCAACTGGTTATAAAAAATAAAGGACAAGCAAGTTCAAATAAATCTAAATATGCTACAAAGCCATTTCATCCCAATGTAAGAGGTGAATGTGTGCTAATATCTGCCTGCAAAACTCTTTGTGCAAAACTTTCAACTCAGTTGATGGCATTTGAGGAGATGGAGAGGACTGTTTCCTTCCACAGCCCTAAGACCCCTCTTTGCTGGGTGTGCTACATTTTGAAAGGACTAGTCCCTCAGGGCTCAAACTTTGGCAGACTCAAACCTAATTAACCATAAACACAGAGTCATCACAGGAAAACACTTTCCTGATTTCCTTTTTCACTAGTGGAACTGGTCCTCCATCTCCTGCAGGGGCTTGTTCTGAGTATGTGTCAGCTTTTACGTTACAAAATAGTGAGTCCATTGGGATTATTGAGACATGTCACTGGAACACGACCTTTGGACTAGGAAGATTATCGACAGATATGTTAAAAATAACAGTCAGTGTGTGTATAAGTGTGCATGTGTGTGGCAGCTTTATTTGTTGTATTCTTTAAATTGGTAGCACAGTTAAGACTTGTTCATGTAAACAAAACAAACCATTTTGATTTACATCCATTTCTGCTGATAGGATCATTAACCAGAAAAGACAAACCATTCATTTTCAGAAGTGTGTGGCCTCTCATCAGAACACACTCTGAAATTATTAGTTGCCCTTCATGATCTTACTTCTATCCACATTTCTAGTCTTTATCTTAAGTTTATACCCTGGGTGCACACTGTGCTCTGGTCTCCATGTCTTTCTTAGTGGGTATCATCTTCCATGCCCACAGTTCCTTGCACAGTTCATTCTCCATCTGGAGGACTCTTACTCCAGGTCTGTTTGGAAAACTCACCGCAATAATGGTAGTAAACGGACACTTGGAGTTTACTATGTGTCAGCCGCAATGTTAATGACATTACTCTTCATTTTCTGAACTCATTCACACAAATGAACATAGAGCTAGAAATTATAATTATATTCATATTGAATAAATATTTTTTAAATGAGGCTTGAAGAAATAGAAAGTGGTCAAAATCACTCAAAATTCCCTGTGGTGGAATATGCTTTATATAGCTCTCCTGATTGCTTAACTTTGAGTTACTGACAGAGATTCCATCTTATCCTTTATGATCTCCTCTATGTCCACAATTTGTGCAACTCACCATAATGTGGAACAAATGAAGGAATGTTTGCAAAGTGTTCATCTTTTTTTAAAATTTAGTTTATACCCTTTCTTCATCCCGATTTGTTCTATTCTCTTTTCATTCCCCTTAATTTGGGTCCTTTTGTTCATTGTTAGCTTCATAGATAAATGTATTTTTCTCAGAGGAAATAATTCATGGTTTTCCCAAAATTTGGGACCTGTAATTAAAAGCAAAGTACATATTTAAAAAATTACATGTGCAGAAAAATAGACAATGCAAATTTTATGACATTGTTCAAGTCTAGTAGTAGGAAAAGATGCATAAACAAGCTCATATTTTGTATGAAAGATAAAAAAATCTACTGAAGTGTTTCAAAGTATTTCAGAATGGTAATCAGAGAATTTGTTTAACATTATAGGAAAATAGAGAACATTTGTAGAATATAGGAAAGGTGTCTTTTCAGTTTTCCATAAAGGAAAAGAGTGAAGAAGTAAAATACAGATGAGGAAGAGAGGACCAGCTACAGAGGAAAAACAATTTTTGAGGAACAAAACCAAAAATATTTAGAAAAGTGAATAAATTGAAAAAGCAATGAAGTATTGAAGGAAACATATCATTGAAAACCACAGACATAGGACTTTAAAGAATATGAAATAAAACTTGGATGAAAAAAAAATCAATGCAGGTAGAGCAAAAGAATTTTATTTATGAGTTTGTGTCTCTTTTATTCTTAGAAAACCTTTGAGGTAAAATGGCTGGAAAGAAGAAGACAAGTTAAGATGTGTCGATTTGCGTAGACTGTTTTTCTAGGGCTATTTCTGTGGGAACAGTGCTTTTGAGAGCAAGATAAGAGCATAAGGGTGAACTTGGAGCTACATATTTAGAAGCAAAATGGTTGTGCCTAGAAAATAAAATTGAGACAGAATTTGGTGAAAAATCAATATGCAAGTCAGACTATTCCTTCTACCACACTCTTTGCCCATCTAATCACAGAATTAATCTGTGAGCTCTGTGAAAATAAGAATTATTTCATATATTTTTTCTTTATGAGAAGTGTGTGAAGCATAGGGTAAATATTAGCTGAATTAGTCATGGAATTTTAAAAGTTGGAGAGGTTATGAATAGCCAGTCCAATCTCTGTGTACAACTCTCAACACTTTAATAAGAATCATTCAGTCCTGCTTGAATAATTCCAGCTTCATAAAATCCAGAGGTAGCTTACTCTATTGTGGGACATCGCTAACCATTTTTAACTTTCTGGCTTTTTCTTCCATTTAGACAAAATCTGCCTTCCTGTAACGTGAATGCATTTATCCTGGATTTTCTCTTTGGGAAAACACAAAATAAGCTATTTCTATTCCAAATGAAAGTGCTTCCAAGAACTAAATTCAGACAGATACTCTGTCAGGTCTAGCTATATAATACTCTATATTCTTTTCTTCCTAATTTTTTTTTTTTTTAACTTGGTTGCAAGTCCCTTTAGTTTGCTAGTTATTCTCACTTGGTACTTTTTTTTTCTTTTTTATTGAACAAAGAATTAAAGATAGGTTTTCCAGTCTATATTCTTATGTTTAGTCAGTATAAAATATACTGGATACCCATTTAAATCCTTCAAGGGGGAAAAGGAGGTGCCATTTAAAATTGCAAATAACTTTGATCTAAATTTATACATAAAAGTATAATATGGACAGTATATCTTATTATAAATAAATAGAAGTATGTGTAAAAATGAATGAAGAGAAAAATCATTAACCAATGTCACATAATCTACTAATTGATGAGTGTAAAATAATTTTCAGGACTTTTTGTCTTTTAACTGAATATATCTTATTTTGAATTCATGCCTAAGATGAATCTTTCTCTAAGAAACCCATTAACTATTTTGACAAACTTGGCTCGTGCATACAAAATCCTTATGTGTTTATTAATATCCCTAGAAATAGAAGACCCAAAAAACTATTTTCTCCATGCAGCTGTTGACTTTAGTAGCTAATAATATGGACTCATATGTAGCCATATGCACCTGGAGGTGAAAATAAAGGAAAATAAGATTGAAAGATGTGTAACACATACCCTGTCAGATACAGACTTTCCCTGATAAAAGTTACTGCAAAGTAAATCCTTCATTTATGTCTACTCTTTCTTAATGCCAAATTGCTGTCAGTGCCCCTTGGTGAGTCCTATTTATGATTATATTATGGCACTCTCTCAGAAGCCCTGCAACATCTGACTTTTAGTGAGTACCTACACAGAATATATGGCCCTTTCTAGAACTCGGAAATTTAATTAATTTGCTGGCAGAGAATACTTTTTATGCCATATGACATTTTCCTGACCCTACCCAAGATTTCCATTTTCAAATGTGCATCATATATTATGAAACTATATCATCTTAATGAACGCCTCCCATATGGTAATTGCAGTGTTTGACTTTATCGTCTCAAAAGCTCTAGTGCCTACGTAAATTCTTTCTCTTTAATACTGAAAGTTGCTTTACCAGTTGTCTGAATATATGATCCCTGATCCACATTTTACTTACGCTCAATTACCAAAGCAATAGCCTTCAGGGATTTGATTATATCTATAATGATCCTTAGGCAATTTTCTCTTTTCTTAAGCCAAAAATCTGTTTGCCTATCATTAGTATTGAAGATGCATGCTATGTGCAACGTGTCTTATTTATTATCTTTCACTCTTTTAGTATTTCAGGAAGAGGAAGTGAAACACAGGCGATAATGGATTAATCATTTAACCTTTCAATACTTGACTCAATTGACGGATATGACTAGTTGATCTTTAAAATAACTTGAACTTTCCACAGACTCTGGAAGATTAGGGGTCTGAAATTGGGGTCTTATAAGTTTGCCTTTAAACTAACTTCCTTAGGCTATGGTTTGCTCATTTGTAAAATATGGAAATCAAGTTAGATCAGGAATGCAATTTTTAGTGATAACATGTTAAATTGTTTTTGTTCTTCTAAGTTTCTCTTAAGAAGCATTTTAGGAACAGGTATAGTGACACGGAGCACTAACGATCTTGTGATCAATTAGCTTTCATGTTACAGACTTCTTGTATAATGACTAACAAAATGTCTAATTCAAAAATTTAAATATTTTATCAACTTAAGCTGCCATATTTTCCTTTTTAATGTACATACAGATATTTCTTGTCCTTTTGAATATATGTGACTTCAAGAGAAAGTTTGGTGCTCTAAGGAAGATAGGTTGAGACAGAGGAGACTCTGGTATTAGAAGCACCTTAATGAAGAGAGACAAGGAATCTCATTCATTCTTTGTGAGTTCAGAGGGCAAAAAAAAATGTCATTAGGCTTAAATGGAAGAAAATTGCTTTCAAATAAGAACATTATTTATTACCTTCAGAAATGCTCAATAAAATCTGTTTCAAAGACTAGTCTGTGCTCTGAAATATGGATTGCTGGAGATGTTAAAACTTAGGTTGTATGATCATTTCTCAAAACCATTATTAAAGGAACTCATTCATAAGATAGTACGTTAGGCAAAATGAATTCCAAGTTTAATGGCTTATGATTCCATGATAATCATCAGACATAATAATTGCAATATCTTTATACTGGAATTAGTGACTTAATTCTCAAAGACTCATTGGAATTGATGATTGCAAATTCTTGACATAAGTTATGTAATCATTAGCCAATGTTATAGTGTTACAGTTTAGTATTTTATCTTTAAAAAGCTTCCCTTCTGAAGGAAAAGTCACTAATTTTCTTTTACTGAACCTTTGCCTCTTTTGTTTCTGGAGACAACTCCCATTCCCATTTTGAATGTTATTTCTCTACTGCAGTATAACTGACTGTAAAAAAGATGATTGGCAAAAGTAATTTAATGACCAATTGTTTTCATCTTATTAAGGGGTGGAACATAAAGTATTAACATAGAATAATAAATGAGTTTATCTGAAGAGATGGTGAAAATTCTTCATTTTGTGATTGTTAAGAACTAAAAAGCAACTTATTTAATATCAGTTAGGAAAAGAGTTGTAATCTAGATTTACTGCATCACCATGCAGGGGTAACCAAATTTATTGCACTAACTTTTTTAAAGGTATCGGTCTTGATGAGTTGACATTTTGTGTCTTTGGATGCACTACTTGTCTTGAGTCAGCTGGGTCAAACAGTAGAGTAGACTGCTGAACTCCTGCAGGACATGGAAGTTGGCCTCCTTTTCTAAATCTCAACATTATATTGTTTGCTATCAAATAATAACTTCCCAGAAATGAAAAAATCAGAACTACAGCCCACTTTAAGATTAGAGCTGCATACTATGATCTTACCAGCACCATATTGTGGCTGAGTTCCCCACAGTATACAAGACCCCCCAGAGTTTACAGTGAATAAATTGAGCAAGTTACCAAAGATTTCCTATCCTAGGAATTAACCAGACTCAAGTATTATTATTTACGTTTGCTGGTCGACTCTGATCAAGACAACAGTCATCAATTAAGTAAATAGAACATTGATTATAAAAATAATTGTTGACATAGGCATATCAATTGATGTAACAGGATATTAGGTGATGAGGGAAAAATGCCCATAGACATCATAACACATATCACTAAGGATTTTATTGAGTATTGCAACATAAGTCATTGTGTTCGAGTAATGAAGAAAATACAGGAAAATATTTGAAAAACCAAAGAGAAATGTAGATCCCATTTTAGTAGTGTGCCACTTTTGCGAGGATGATGAAAAAGTTGACCATAATGCTAAAGTTTTCCTGACTTCTGTAAATATAGTAAGAATAGAAATGATTTTGGGAATACTAATCGCTAACCAAAGTAGTTTTGGTTATTCTTTTAAAGTTTTTTTTTCCCAATACAGCCTTACATTCTGATTAAAAGTGTATTCATATTCCAGAACCATTTATTTAAAGACAATGTATATTATGTTTTTAAATATGCAGATTAAACAGGGTTTACATAGTATCGTTTAGCACATATTCTTCCATAAGGCAGTTTCCTCTATAGATCAAGTTCAAATTTTCACCTGGAAATGAATGAAGAAATAACTTTCAGTTAACACATCAATTTGTTACATTGCAAACTCACTGGATTATATTAGACTAGAGAAGATCCAAATATTTCTGATTTTGGTATGAGTTAGTAAAGAAACAGGGATCAAATCGCTTTGTTTTATTTTGTAAAATTTGAACTTAAGAATATTGTGGTTATTCCTTAGAGACTAAATATATATTATAATTTGCTATAGATAAAGTGTATTTCTATTTGAAAGGGATGAACAATAGATAAAATCAAGGAGAACATATGTATCATGGATATGTTACTGTTTGTAAACATAAACCATATCAAATTTTCAAAATCTAATTATGGACATCTAGGTTGCTTAAATAGTGATATCAGGATGTTATAGATCATGAAAGAACTATATCCATGTTTATTTAAATCTACAGTTCATTAATTTAGGAGGTTTAAAAAATAAATATGAACTATGTCATTCCTAACAAAAAAATTTCTTTTAATAGAACTAAATTATTTAAAGAATTTAATAAAAGCTATGAAAACAAATGTTAGGTTTATTGGCCAAGTACTTTAAAGTTCTAATATTATTTTTCACAAAATAAATCAGTTCAGTCTGGAAGTGAAATTGTTTAGAGCTGAAATGACTGGTTATGGGACAACATAATTTTCTTAAAGATACAGCATTTTGTCTCTTTCTTTAGGATAGACTATTTACATACATTCACGTGGTCTTGAACCATGGACCTTGATATATATGTGGACTGCACTTAATATACTAAGCTATTAGGTTAATAAGGTGTGTCAACAATAATTTTTTTTTAAGAAAAAGTATCTTGAATTTAAAAACCAAAGAAGTATTTTACCAAGTGTGCAATGATATTTTTTTCAAACATTGTATATATGTTAACCATTTTATCATACTGTAATCAATAAATAAATGTGAACAGTACTTGATCAAAGATGCATCAATTATTTAAATTTTTGTTACATTTTGTAGGAAAAGACTGTTACTGTTTGTTTCACTGTATAAGACCTAAAGCACTAAATTAGTAAAATCAGAGGATCCAAAAGGATTAATCAAGTATTGAACCATCTATAATTTGGAACAAACACCACTAACATTTTCTGAGAGTGTTATTATTGAACATTATAGTGCTGCTTTGATATGCATTTAGTTTTTACCCCCAATGGTGGTTTATTTATGAGATTCAATAATGAGAATGACTATGTTTTTGAATGTTGCTCATAAAATTGAGGGACACTAAAAGGAGCATTTTAGCTATATGAAGTTGTTTATTTTTTACAAGCCCAGGATTTATTATACATAGCTGCAAGATTTCAGAGTGGTTTTCTCTAAGGAAATATGTGATATATACAGCACCATTAGTAATTAAAATGATGAACTATTTTCAAGGCTCTAATAAAGTCTAAATGTCAGAGATGTAAATTATTTTGTCTTATTGGATGAGTTATGCTTTTTTGTGGAAAAGCGGAATTAGATATTGTAACTGCTCATTGCTGAGCATTTTAGAAAAAACTAAAGCATAAACTATTATTATTAAGTGTTATGGAGTTTACTTTGGCATGGCTATCGTTTATATGAAAATATGTTTCCTGTAGCAGCAAGAATATTAAATTTATTAATAATATATATATTACTTATTCTTCCAGAAGTCTGATGGCATTAAATCAATTTTCAAGTGTTTCAGGGTTACTTTAGTGCCTAAAACTAAGGCACCTAAGGATTTACTTTGTTAATGAAATTTTCAGACACTTAAACTGCAACTGAAAGTTGCCTTTTATCTGAAATAGCTTACAGTATTAAAATGTGTTCCTTCACCTATTTTAGTGATTGTTTATTTATCTCTTTTACTTTGAATTAATGGTTAAGAGCTTTCATTTTATTTAGCACAAATCCTAAATGAAAAGCAGCATTAATTTAATCAATGACTAATCTGCTGACAGAGCAAACCACTGACTTACACTGAATTTTCATCTAGTATATTTTGATAGTCTAACTATTGCATGTTCTATTTATTCAACTGTTAAATGATAACAAAGTGACGTATGCTAAGGTCCCATATGAAGACATTGCGCAGATGGTTTTGAACAGAAAGATTGGAACAGAAAGAAAGAAAGCAAGAGGAGAGAAAAACCAAAGAAGGGAGGGAGAGAGAGAAGGGAGAAAGGAAAAAAATTCCTGTAGATGTAAACAAAAGTCAATTCCCAATGCAATTTGTAGATGCACATTCGAATAAAGATGGCATTGAAAATGATTGTAATAGACTATTTTTCAGTTTAAAAGTAAATATGTAGGTAGACATAGAGAAATGCTATTAGAAATGAGCTGATAAGTGAGAATTTGCTAAAGCTAGGTCATGTAACTAGGTACCAAAAAACCATACATACTACTAGCCATGTAGTTTAAGAAAAAACAAAAGATTGCTCTGTATCACAATTTCCTACTGTTAACTGTAGCCATAACTCCTTTAGTATAACCACTTGGGGTGAACAGTTTTCTAAAGAGCTTTAATAGAAAGGTAATAGAAAAAACTGAGAAAGGAAGTTACATGATAAGTTTCATATTACATGTTAGAGGAACAATTCTTACAGATGTGATTGTTTATTTCAGGATGAAAAAATGAATCCATTGTGAATGTGATGAGCTACAAATAATTTGCAGATATAGATAAGCAGAAAAAACTAAATGTGAGACATTAGGTAAGAACTGTTAGTTAATTCTCAACAATCAGTTAATGGAAAGATCATTTATGTCCCTTAGCATCTTATTTTCTATGTCAGGATTTTTTAAGTATTACTGATATAAATCAAATATGGCTGATAAGGGGACCTCCTCCATTTCACCTGTAAACCTGTTATGTTCACATGATTTGACATAATATAAAACAAGAAGTTAACAATAGGATTATAAATGAGACCAAAATATCTCAATTTGAGAAAGAGGAATAAATTTATTTTTAAATATTTTAGAGTAAATTGAGTTATCTCTTTTTTAAATAGAGAAGCTTAAACAGATGATTCCATTACTAAGTCAAAATGACTAAAATAAATGAATTAGGGTAAAAAAAGACATAGTGTTATGTGACACTAAAATGAAAAATGTGTTTATAGATCTTCTAGGTGGACTATTTTTTCTTTCAATAGATCTTCTCCAGTCATATGAATAAAGTCATTTTATTATTTCTTCTGTGGGAATAATTATAAGTACTTACTACAGTTTCAATAACATTCTATCAATGCATTTTATCCATTTTCTGTCTTACTCAAAGACGATTTTAAAGCAGTATATAAAAATGATAAAATCCTGACAACATTTAATTTGAAATGTATTTAACGCTACTGAAAAACACAACTCTCTTTTCTCCAGATACTTGTTATTCAAAAAAGTAATCTTGGTGATTACTCACCATGTACGTGCGTTGTCAATTGATATGACCTGCGCATGCATAAGACATATGTATTGGTCTGCTGAGCGGTACCATCATACCGCCATCTTTCTGTCTCAAACATAACCAAGCCATCTCACCTGTCAGGTTGATATGTCTAAGCTGTCTACCAGAGATTTTGTGAAACAGAACATGCCCAGAGGATGTTGTTTCAAATTCTGTCTCGATAACTTTAAAACATTTCTTCTGACCTAACTAATCTTTCTCATTCTTCCCTCTACCCACAATGTAGTATGTTTTCCAACATGGGTGTTCTATCTCCTTCTTTCTTCAATCAACACTCACATTTATTCAGTGCATCTCTGCTGAATTCCCTATCAAGAGCAGCAGAATTAAGTTGAACCAATGCACACTAGTTTATAGATGATTTGAGTTAGTTTTGAAACAAGTAAACTGAGCTTAATTTCTATATATTAAGAAATATTAAGATCCCAAAACATGGGTATCTGCAGTTTAAATAAAATGTCTAATGGAGATCTGTCTCTGATAGAAGTTCAAGATATATGACTCAATGATGGGGGAAATTTCTAGTGTTGTAATAAGGGAGTTATGAAATTGTCAGATGGGTTCCAAGAGACATCAACTAGACTTTTCCAGCTTGGACTGTCTAAGTCATTTTTCGTAAATTATTGACCATAAAATTATTTAAAAACAAAACTACAATAAGTTGTTTGTGTGTGTCTGTGTGTGTGTGTGTATTCTTGTATATGTAACTTCTATTGAGGTAGAAAGATTGTCAGTTAAGTTTAGTCATTCTAATGTGGAAGTAAGGGTCTTTCGAATACAGTGAGAATCTTGACTTCGTATTCATATTTATCTTGGTAGTGTCTTGTTCAATATTTCTGTTGATGCAGCTATATCTTATCTGGGGTTCTAACATGAAGGTAATAGACCTGCAGCCCAAGGCATAATATAGCAACTTTTGTAATCAACTGAGTTACTCTTAATATTTACATTTAAGGTATTTACTAATCATGGGACGTAGGGTATATTACAGCTGTCCTCAGGGTGAGAAAAACAGAGGTGGTGTGTCATAGTCCACTACTGAAACCGTCAAACCAAACCTAAACCATGGCTAATGGCAAATGTATTCAAGAAGATCTGACAGAGGCTGACTCACAGAGTTCTCTGACTTTTGGCCTAAATCTAGTCAATAAAGCTTCCAAGTATATAATATCATTCCATATGTTGACTAAGCATGTGCTTTGAGGTTTAGGATTCATCAGAGATTTTGTATTCCCTAAAACTTTCATAAGTTTTTTTTCCTGAATAATAAATATTACATTCTCTCTCTCTCTCTCTCTCTCTCTCTCTCTCTCTCTCTCTCTCTCTCTCTCTCTCTCTCTCTGTGTGTGTGTGTGTGTGATTCCTATTGCTATTGAAGATCCCTAAATCCAAAATTATGAAGATGTCAGTCCATCCCTTGACAGTTAAGCCCAAGCAATATATTTGGATTGTTATGATACAATGTAATTTCACAAAAAGAGTGCTAAATAATTTTATCTAATAATTAATAGTAGTGTAATATTTCTTTTTTTCTGCCCATTCTCCTACTAGATTACAGATGGAATTTATAAATTTTAATCTGTTGTTCATGTTATACTTTTTTTCCCCTTTCTCTATTTTACTGCAAGTGGAGTGGAAGGATAATCCTGAATTTTTCAGTTTGTAAATAGCAAGAGGATAATCACACTGCATTATAGAATTTATGATACTTGCCAAATCTGAGTGGAAGATCAGAAAGCAGAAAAAGATAAAAAAGCACAACCAAGCCCGCTACCTCTTTTTCTCATTTCTAGAAAATTTTTCAGATGTAGGTAAAATCTGACAGTTGTTAAAATCTTCCTCAACCTTATGAACCAGACTTTAGAAGATCAGTTTGTGCTTTATGGAAACTGACAGTATTGGAGGGATCATGTTTTACATGGATGAAATATTCCAAGACAACTTCTACAAAATATTCGACACAAATATATTATCTTTCCATTGTAGACACATATATCTTATCTTGCTCTGTTGATCTACCTTCAGTAAATACATATATTTTGGCTTTTAAGAAGCATTCCATTTTCAACTAACATTAAAATTGTTTGGGCATTGTCTTATCCTTCTATTAGTGTAGAGCAGTTGACATTGTTCTTCAGAGTCCTTTTCTTTGGGGAGTATCTCACTCACAGTTTCAGTTTACCGTAGGGGAAATGCCAGAGTGCATTAAGCTTCTTCATTGGCAATAGTTATATTTATTTGGGGAGTTAGTGCATGTAGTTTTCCATATATTTGCATATGAAAACCCAGATATACTTATTGTCTTACCTCCCTGGGGTAGGCAGAAATAGCAACAGAAGATGTACAGTTTCAAAGCCCTGGCCAACAAAACTGGCAATAGTAGGAGTACCAGCATATAATGGACTATAGTGAAATTGTCCAACATAGATTTCCGCTCACTCAAGCAATTCATGCACAAACTAGGACATTATTTCCTTCTTCCACATTTTATAGAAGAACTGGTTATTTATCTTTTTTTTGTTCTTAATACTATTCCCAGTTGTGGACACTTTCCATCTCTTTCAGGGAAAGTTTGTGATATGCAGAGAAATATTGCTGTAAGTTTTGCTTGACTGCTTATTTTTTAATTCATATTCATATCATGCTTTTTCACCCAAAGGACTTCAGGCATTCTCTAGAATCCATAAAATATGAATGCATGTTAATTAACTTAGATTCAGTTATTTTATATTCAACAACTCTTAGTTTCTGTTAGTTTGTATTCTAATATGATTTGCAATACTTAGGTGGTCTATTTAGTAGGTGGTCCATAAGTGCAGTCCTTTACATTTTAGTTATATATGTGTTTATGTCCAATAATAAAATAGGATACAGAGTGTCTGCAATGTAAGTATGTTTGGTGATACTGACTCTCGAGAGGGAGATAAAGTAATTTAGATCAGTCAAAGCATGTAGATCTATGTATTGGTTAAAAAATATTTATTTCCACAATTCTAATTATCTAAGATGATATCTTTAAAGTTAGGGCTAATTTGGGGGAAAAACTTGAAATTTGACTGTTTATAGTTTTTTCAAAGTATATTTAATCACTGTTATTAAAATAATTTTATTTTAATATTTGACTAGAGTATATTTTCAAGTCTCTGATAGTCCCTAAAGCTGTAGCCTCCATAAATCATGTGATATCACTTTTCACCAGTCACGCAAAGGTAAGGGTCTTCAAGATTCTAAGAAGTTATCCCTTATGAGAGATGTTGCCTCATGTTGTTGAATCTTTCAATGCCAATCAGTCTTTTTCCTCAGTCTGCAATAGCATTTAAAGAAATGTAAGAAAATACAAAACTTGCCAACAGGAGAGAATTATGTTAAATACTTTGCCCTTTTGTGTTCTTGCATCTGTACCTGTTTGGCAACAACAAAATAATCTGTGTAGTGTTGTGAAACTTCAAAACGAATTTTAAAATGAGAAAAAAAAGAATAATGTTTTCTTATGTTCAGAAGCAGCCACAGTCAAATTATTATGAATAATCTTCTAGCAAAATTCAGACAGACTGGCTACTTTCATCCAAAATGATTTCTTGGTGCTGGGGGGGGGGCATTTTTCTCCTGGAATCTTTCAAGATAATTAATTTTCTGTGTGCGTAGATAATTTAGAAAGATAACCTGGCCTTGTTAAACATGTACACTGTTTTTGACCATTAAAATTATAACTCATCAGACTTTCCAAAGAAAGAGCTTTTTAAATCAAAGGATTTTCATTGTGGCTCCCTGACTGCTGCTAGCTAGATGTCAGCGTTTGGACGAGACTCTCTAAGTAATTGTAAAGCACTGGTCTCCAATCAGCATATATTATTGCCAAGCAAAAACTACACCATCAGAATTTTCATCGAAGTTATAACTCTGTCATTTGAACTTTGAGTCATACATACTTAAATGCCTCTACTAGATTAAAGTATGTTATATTCGTTCCGTTTTCTAATGGTGTTCAAGACAAAGATACGCTCCTTTGTTTTGACTTTTCTGTTTATTTACTAAGGATATCTGTCACTGTTTTTGTGACAGGATCTAATAGACATAAAGTACTTCATGGCCGTTTTCACATGTCAGATCAAAAGCAGAGTAATAACATTTAACGGACATAGAAAATTGGGCTCTTTGGATATGAGAATAAAGAGAGATATACATTTAATATTTTGCTTTGTTTTTGCATTATTATTATTTTTATTATTATTATTCCTTTGAGGGGGCATAGGCTACAGTAAGCAGGGATTCTGTTTCTCTTTTTCGTTTTGTTTTTTTTGTCTCCAATTTTTATAGAAATTAGAATTATAATCTTCATCAACTTTCACTCAAAGTTTCCATGTTGTTAATGGTTGAAAATGAAGGGAAGGACCCTAGGTAGATACTTAGCTACATTGCAAAGAGGGAGTAAAAGTTCTCCACAGATCACACATCAAATTATTGTTAAAGTTGAAATGAAAATCGAGGTTATCAAAATTGCTTTCAAGGACAAAATCCTATTATTTTTGTGAGAGAACATAATTTCGTAAGAAGAGGAACAAAGATCCTCCTTTTTAATCCTTAGGAAATAGACCAGGCAATCCATCAGTTCCCCAGTTTCCATACTGTGAAATTATTGAGTGGCCTGAAGACTTTGAACATTCCACCAAGTCTTACATTTGATATTTTTCTCTATGTGCTGGATATTTCTAAATTAACCAATATAAATAAAAGGTGAATATTTAAATAAAACAATTGACTATAAAATTATAATAATGTTAGAGCTATTTTAATCCCATGTAAGCTCTGTGACTTAGAAAAATGTTCAGTTGCCAGAAAGGAAAGCAAAAACTGATGTTACAAAACAGAAAATAAATATCTGTCATAAACACAATTGATTTTTACCTGCTTGCTTTTTTTATTTCATTTGAATTGTGATTCTAGACTCTTCTTTCAAAATGAATCATAAAAGATTCTATTAGCCAGAAATAGATTTTTCCTAAAATTGAGCCAAATATAAATTCCTGCAAATGTACAATCAAGCAATGTTTATAGTTTATATTATTCTTTTTAATGGATAGCCTGTATAGGATCTCTTTCTGACTTTAGTCTCTTTAAAATTATAGTTTATGCTTTTGCAAGAAAACTGCACATACTATGATTGGCAGAAATAGAATAATTGCAGAAACTTAAATACTCTTTCAAGAGTAAAAAACACTGAATCCCATAGAAATACATAATATGTTAAAGATAGTCTTCCACTTTTTTCCCTCATATGTAATACATGCATCCCCATATAAACATACTACACACATACTACATATTACATATGACACTTAGATGGAAACTTTTATAATGACACTAAAAGTAAATGCATTAATAAATCTTAACTTTAGAACCAATCATTTTGAATAGAAATATCTCCAAACCCAAGAATCTAAGAATGGAAGAAATGAGGCATCTGTGCCCTCTGAGCCCATACTTTTAGTGACCAAGCTATAGGCTGCTCCCAACTGAAGTACATTAGTGCAAACTTTTGTCCTTGAATCCAGTCAAGTGAGCTGGCACAGTTCTACTTTGTACCTGCATTTAGTAGCATCTGTATTAAAGCTCCAACAAACTTTGTTCAATGTGTATGTCTCTTTAGTAGAAGGACAGTGTTGACACTGGCACTGGACTGGACTCACCCTCAACTCGGTGTCACACTTAACCGACCCCAGCCTTATGTGAAGAATAGATGTAGCTCATGGATCTTACTAACATATGTCTTTAGGAACCAAGTATCAATTCAAGAACCCGTCTCTATAGCACTTCCAGTGTTCTGCTTTGACTTTAATTTATTTTGCTAATATGTGTTGCGTAGACACTGTATTCCCAGTACCATTTAGCTTCCAGGAATTGAAATAGATAAATAAATAAAAGATTAACCATACTGAGTCCTTGCCCTGTACACATTCAGGATTCAAAGGGGAAAATATATAAATATTGGTAAAGTGTGACCATAAATATATAGGTCATAAATGTAACAAAATTTAAATAGATTGTATAATACAATCTCAGGCCAGAGTCAGAGACCTTCTGATAGCAGCAATGTATAAGCAGAATTTTCTTGCTTCTTTCTTGATTAAGTCTCCTAAAGTAACCCCCAATCCATGATTCTCTCTCTTACTTTTCTACACAGAATTATACATACTGTTTTGTTTTTTTTAAACAAAGAATATTTTTTTAATCGGGGATTTTTTGAAAGGATAGTTGAGTTCACTTGTCGAGGATTTCAAATCCAGTTTTAATGAAAAGCTACCTAACAATTTTTAAGTTTGTATATGTCTTTGTGAACAAGAACATGTCCTGGGTTGAAATACTGCTCACTGAATATTGGAAAACCGAAGGTGGCATAATATAGTCATCGTTTGTGAGCTAAGACAATGCCAGGTTCCTCAAGCATGCATGTGCCTGTGCAAATCTGTGTTTCTTGTGCCTACTACAGGGCCTCCTTGGACAAGTCCTATTCATACATTAACATCCACAAATTGTATCTCTCCAAGCAAACTTAGGTAACAGTGCCGGGTTCCTGAACAAAATGATAATCTCTCCTTCCCTTTATAACATTTGGTATGCATCTCGGTCAGAGAATATTTGCTGAGAACTGGTTTTGTGTAAAGCTCTGAGCCAGGAACAAAGAGGCGTTTCAGCTCACAGACAGAACTGTCTTAGGCCAGAATGCAGAGAATAGACTTACTGGTTATTTACGGTTAGTGTTCATTGCCCGTGTGTGTTAAAGAGTTGGAATCTCGCCACTATGCAACACATAAAGAACGCTGGGGCATTTTCAGATCTGCCATTCACGTCTTTCCTTGAAGTTGCACTACTGCACCTATGTGGCAAATTCCTAGATAGAAAGAAGTGTGGTTTTCTTTCACTTTTCTTAGAGATTCCCCAGCAGCATGTCAATTCCTGTTGAAGAACTGAGGGACACATTGGAAAAGCAATTTAGGAAATACAAACTCAAGTGAAGCAGAGTCTTTGTCTCTACCTATTCAGAGAAGACTGGAAAAATAAAACTAGGGGTGCTGCGGGACATTATCCAAATTTGCAAGCCATCTTTTTAAGATTTATCTTTAAAAATAATCTATTATATTCAGATATGAAACTCAGATGACACACACCTTAAACCTATATAAGTGTTATGATGCAATGTTCCTTCAATAAATTTAAAAAAGAGAGAGAGATAAATTTAAACATAAAATGTTTTGAAGAAAATAGAAGAGAGTTAGAGAGGAGAAAGTAGAGTAATCGAAAACACCTGCAGTTGAAATCTCAGATTGAAATATATGATTTTAAGGTGTCTTATCTCTTTGAAATACATGTGGAATAGAATTCAACATCTTTATTTTTCTAGTTTTCAATAACAATACGGATTAAAATTATGGACACTTGAGTCAAACTGTTTCATTGAAAGCTCATCTCCTAGGCTTAAGAAGCTGTGTCTCCTTAGACATTTAAATAACCTTCCAGATAGGTTCTGCATGAATTAAATTATAATTATTGATTATTAATCACTTCCTGTGTCAAATTTCAAGCTCTGAATTATGTTTTTTATTAATTGAAAAATCATAGCAATCATATCGTCCCCTTTTTACACATGAAGAATCCAGACTCAGAGTTCCTCACATCATTTCATTCACCCACAATGTGTTTTCCAGAGTCTGAACTCTGTGCAGGTGGGCGCAGGGCTGCATCATGCACACATCGTACATGAAGTGCCTGGCATGTAGTAAGTGCTATATAAATAGGCTTTTATTAATACCGAGTCTGAAACAGACCCATTATGCTTCAGGCATTTCATTGTAAATTACACAGCACTGAAGTGTAACAATGCAGTAGTTTTGCTTTCTTCCTGGCACAAATAATACTTTGTATGAGTTGAATGATACCTTTTAAATATCAGGTATTTTTCCCCTCCTATTACATTTCAGAAAAACCAAAAGGAAAACATTGTTTTCTTTACTATTTCTAAGTATCTCAACCAATCAATACTGCTTTATAGAACAGATTACTATTAACTAGATTTGTCATGTGCAATCAAGATTTAGTCTATTTTCCATCGCTACAGAGCACTATCTAAAGTGGTGGTGCTGTAGGATAAAGCCTGGGAGTCCAGCTTTTCAGATACTGTTCTGTGATGTGGTGAAGTTCAGTCAGTCTGCCTAAGCATCAGGCTACTCACATGTCAAGAAGGTTGGCATGAGCTCCAACACAAAACTGCTTCTAGCTCCAAGCTCAACGATCCTGTGGTTTGGCAATTAGAGTCCTAGGTAGACAGACTTCTAGCTCCAAGTTCAAGTTCCTATAGTTTGGCAGGTAGAATCCTAGGAGAAACTGTTATATGCACTTCAATTGGATAAATCATATTATCCGAATATTGTGTCATCAACTTCTCAAAGTAAGCAGATGCACATTATAAGAAATCGTGATCAAAAGATCTCACTACTCGGGACGATTTTAGAAATTACAAGTGAGTTTAAAGGTGAACAATATTTAACTCTTAAAACAAGTTTGTTTCTGACCCAGAGTTTCTTAACTTGCTTGTACAAACTAAATGCATAGTCAGAGGAACCTGAAGAAAGAACCAACAGAGGTTATATTCAGGTTTCTTAATCTGTGGGGTAGAAAACAAACCAAAACAAAACAGCACCCGCCATGCAAACCCGAAACCAAGGCTCCAATTACTCTGTGAATTCTGTCAGCAAAGCAGTAAGAAAATAAACCTAAACACCTGCTGTGTGTTTATAGTCAGGCAGGATTATTTCTCTAAAATGCCCAGGTAATTGTAGTTCAGTAATTCTGTCTTCATCAGTCACCACTGCATATTTGATCAGTGTTTCTTAAATGTAGTTCTCTGGGCCATCTGCATGAGAATCACTTTGCTAAAATTACAGACCCCGGATTGTCCCCCTCCATGTTTTGAATCTCTCGCTCTCTAAATCAAAGCTCTTTTCAGTGGTTTTCAAATATTTTTTGACCAAAAAAGATAAAGATTGCTATAATTCAGGTCAACATTCCTTTTCAATGTCTCCTTTTAAAGAAGGACTTTTAGTAGTCACATCTTGAGTTTTCCATAAAATATTTTATATGATGAAAATGTTAAGCTACAAAGGTCATTTGAAAACTAAATTACTGAGATTGTTTTGTTTATAATTTGCTTACTAACCTTTATGGAAAATCTAAGAAGCCCCAGTCTCTGTGATCATAGATATTAGTCATGTCACTTTTTTAAGATAAGAAGGGAAATCTTTTTATTACTAAGATCATTCTCTCGTTAATTGCCAGGATTTTATTATGGAAATGAAAGTGTTCCATTTTTTCCCTAATCCAAACACCAATATTTCATTTGCTGTTGCCGAAATTTCTGGGCTATTATGGTAATTGAACATGTGTTTATTTTGATATGTTAGTTAGCTGACTTGCTGTATTTTTGTTTATTTTATTTGCTTTTCTGTATAAGTTTTTGTTTATTTTCTATGTTTTTTGTTTGTTTGTTTTTTGCTTTTTGGCAGATGCCATTTCAAGTCTACATCTGTCCCAGAGTTAAAATGAAGATTATAAGAGATAAACATGTAGAGGCCACTCTCATCTAGAAAATAAAGAAGTTTAATCTTGTGTCCATCAAAGTTCCTGCCAATATAAAATGTAGAGTCCATTTCTGGTGTAGATACATTCAACAGGTCTCCAAATGAGCACACGACTCTACAAAGAATGAGGTAACCTGGGCTATTACAAGGCCCCACCTATTTAATGAAATTGTACTCCACCTCACAAACAAATTATCTGTAAAAGTCTGTTATACTTCACAGATCTTATTTTACTCATAAACTCACAGGCCTCACCCACATCATCACATACCACCTAACATGACATATAATTAGTGAGGCACAATCAGGTTGATCTATCTCAATTGCACCCCACCCTACCCCATCCCATAAAGAAGGACTCACCTGACAACATAAGCTCACATTCAACTTCAAGTGAACGAATTTTAAAATGGATCCCTCGCTAACTGCTTTGCCATTGAGTTTGTTTCCTTCTATACAGACAGTTCTATTCTTGTATTTCTTGAACACTTCTCAGATGAGAAACAAAGAGTGTTACTAAGGGATGTGAGGAAATGACAGATATGTTTCCTAACCCTTCAAAATGCGTGAAGAAATAAAGCCTCCAGAAACAACTTCCTTAAAATACGTAGGATTGTGAGGTTGGACAGAGATCAAAGTCATAATCAATTTGTTATTAAGTGTCCAAGTGTGTAGCAAAGACAAAAGTCAAAGTTACCAAAGAGGTTGAAAGTAAAGGAGATTGTGAGAAGTTCCAGGAGCAACTGAGAGGGTCAGGTTAGTAACTGTGATTAAGTGAAGTTTGCAGGAAAAGTATCCAATGGAAGAGTGAGAGCCCAGTTTAGGCAGAGATTGGACAATGTTGTGAAATGCTTGGAAATGAGAGTGGGGGGATTGGTTTGGAAAGAGTATTACTTGGGCAGTTGACTTTTGAGAGATGTGATATAATCAAACCATAAGTCCCTTGATTTCTGAATCAAGAAGTAATGAGAGATTTCCTATAGTTCTTGAATAAGGGGAAAAAAAAGTGCTTTATGAGAATTAGAGAAACTGATCTGGAATAATCCAAAAGAAAAGTATTAAGACTTTAGCTAGGAGACAAAAGTCAAGTATTTACGTTGTTGAATACATTAAATAAAGACAAAATGATGGGAGTAATAGCATTGAATTAGTGGGTCAAATAAGATAGGTCTGGAGTGAAACTGTCCAAGAGAAGATAGGCCAGACTCTTATGATACTAAAAGTCAAAAATCTCCAATGTCTTCTTTTAAGCTTAGCTCTGGTACCATTTCTGAAGTTTGAATTAGAGGGTGAAAACTTTGTTGGTTTCTATTGCCAAGGTTTTTAATTTTGCCTTGAAGAAATCACCCAAATTGATTGGCTTACTTTCCTTCTAAAAACAAAAATGCAACTTGCAATTGGTTGGAAAATTTTGCTTCTTGCATTTGTGTGAATTTACCAGTTTTTGAGAATAAAGCAAGTGTTGTTTCATTGCTAGAAAAACAGCAATGACAGGAAGGAATGTTGGCAGAAGGGTAAGAGAATGTAAACCGGTGGCAGATAACTCTGTGCCTATCCCAAGTCTCCACTAGAATTAATTGAAGAAAACTCACTGCTAGATGCTTTCCTGTTTCTGATGCCAAGGCCTAAGTTCAGGTGTCAGGGAATGAAATCTGAGCACTGCACTTTTCTGCTCTCTTTTTTTAAATATGAGTTTCTTTCTCTGATTACTAGAAAGAATGCTTTAGGTGACCTGAGTTAGAAAACAACAAATTCTCCACAAAATCAAATACTTTCTCACTAAATATGAGAGTGTTTTTTTTATTTAATTCAAGCATGCTTCATTTCATAAGACACTTAATAAACTAAATTGGATAATAGAGAATTTAACCAAGTTAGCCTCCCATTTTTCTTGATAATGATAAAAAATACTGGAAGCTGTCATGGGACTTGACTAACTAGAAACTACCAGGTATATGTTGGCTAAGTAAAAAAGATTAATCCTCCCTCTAGCTAATTTCTGATAATAACAAAATATTCAGGAGTGCCCAAGCCAATTAAGCATGTACCATACTACTTTATAACCTCTTTTAGAAGATAGCCCTATTCAGGAGTCTCTAGTCTGGCTGTATTTAATGTAAGTAACCATTCAAACAATGCTGTAATATGACATTTTTTTCACGATATTTTATTGGCACTATTTTGAAACTGGTAAGTCTGGGAAGCACATAAATTGGGATGGATTAGTAATAACTAAAAAAGAAATAGATGGCTTATTTAACTTGCTTATTTATCTCTCATAGTCTTTCTCACTCTTGGTAGCCTAAGGTAGGAAGGGACATTGATTATTCTTTCTGGTAAAAACTATCAGTTGAAGGAGACAGGGTAACAGAGCTGTACTCTGTTCTGTGACCGACTTTGTCACTGTGTCAACCTGACTGCAGCAAAGAAAATTCAGGAAGCAGACAAACTTCAGAGAATACAGCAACAAAGCCGTAGCCTGGAAATCCATTCTGCCTTTCTCCCTCTCCCTGCCCCACCCCGTCCCTGTTCCTATCTCCCTCTCTCTCTTTTTACCAGGAACTAGTGAAGGTTTGTTTCATTAAACACTAATTGTCTCAAATCACTCATAAATTGGCTTATAAAGCAGCCATGACAAAGATTCCCAGAGAGAACTTACCACTCTGGTATATTCTAAAAATGAGCAGCATGGTTACCTTTAAAATCATCAAAATTACTTTTCTCCATGATGATAAAGATAATACAAGCTCTTCCCACATACAGGAAAACCATCATTATACAAGAATACTTTCATACATAGTGTCAAACACTGACATTCTCAATGTTTTTTTTTTTTTTTTCTTATCCTAGAAAGACAATAAAATGCTCCAAAGATCAGCAGCAGATATTCTACTGAGAGATACTTTCTGTGCCCATTGGTCTGAAGGTTTTAAAGAACTTTTAGTTTACTAAACAAGGTTATGTGAATTTTCCCAGTTTTGTTGCATTTATTTTCTCATTTGCTCATCCATTCATTCATAGCGCTGAACTCCTCATAGTCTAATAGTCACTGGATTTACTTTTTATATTACAATTCAAATGAAATGCCCTTCAACCTGAAAAGCACAATTATTCAAAATTTTTCAATGACTATTTTCTCTAAACGTTAAAGCAGGCCCCTTCCACATTCCTTTGAGTATATTTAAGAGATAGATAGCTAGTGTTCCCCAGTGTGCCTTTGGTCTCTAGCCATAGGCTCCCAGCAGCATTTCCCCTGTATCTTTCAATCTCTTTCAGTCCTGATAAAACGCCTACCACCTCAAGTGAGCATTTGTCTTATTTGGGAAAAGTTCACACCACTCATCATATGGTTATTCATAAATGTCCATCATTTCATGATGAGAATTTCCCTGGTTAACAAATGTAGATCACAACATGAATGGCCCTTGATATCTAAAGTTTCCAAAATTGAATCTCTTACATCACAAACTGATTTGTACTATCTCCAAAGATTTTATATTTACTTTCAAGATTAAGTGCTTTAAGAAAAAACGGTGACTATAACTCTATGGGGGAAAAAAGGCTCTATTTTCATGGACAAGGTCATATTTCTATTTCCACACCTAATTCTTGCCAGGAGTTATAACAAATTGATATTAAACGAGAGTGAACAATCATCTCTCTTGATTTTCAAGGTCAACTATTAAGAATTACTTTATTTCATTAAATTAGCCAGTAACACACCTGGAAACTGTGTAAACTAAACATTGACCAGATTAAGTTTTATAATGAATAGCAAGTTATTTAAATTCATGCTGTAAATAGCTGTTCCAAATGAAAATGTATGATTATTTTGCTTATCTTAGTAAATCTTTATTTGAAACATTTGGGGACATATTAAACGAATAATATTGATAAAGAAGCAGGAAGTTATAATCCTTTCTTTAAAACCTTTCTGAAAACATCCTAGTAAATTACCACTTGAGGTTGGTGGCTTCTCTTCCAGGGTCCTTGTGTGTCCAAGAAAAGATTTTGTCCAACCCACCTGCTCTAGGAACAAAGAAGTTAGCACAATCCTTTAAAAACAAAAGCAAATGGAATTTATTAAAGATAGTAGACCTTTTAAGAGATAGAATAAAGGCAGGCCATATTCTAAGAGGGGGCCAGGCCAGGAAGAATTTCAGGCTGGGGTTTTTAAAGACTCTAGGAACTCTTATCTCCAACCAGAAGTAGCCTGAGGTCAGACTAGAGTTTTAATTGGTCTCTTAGTGGTTCTCTTTTAAAGTGATTGGAGGACTACAGATTGGCGCCATTCAAGGTCTGCTTCCTTCTGAGTGGAGGATTGACTATTCACTCCCGCCCGTGCCACCTTCTTCCATTGACTCACTACCCAGCAGTAATATTGAGGTCAGTTTTTAAAAACTGTTTTGCATCTGTATCTTCTGGGATTAGAACTAGCATCTAGATGAGTATCACTAGGCTCTTTTCTCAGTACCTTTTCTTTGTTTGTCCTAAATCTTTGCAGACCCTCTTCCATTATCTTCTTTTGCCCAGATAATTCAGCTCATTGCTATCTATTCCATGCTCACATAGGTGTTTTGAAGTCAGGACAGGGCCTCTCTGTATCAATGGAAAACTTTCCTCTGGAGCCAATAGTAGATTTTCTGATCTTTCCCATTCTCTCCTTGCCCCTAATCTCTAGGGGGAAAATAGGACTTATATTTCACTTAAGTTTGGAATATGGTGATGTATTAAAAGATTGTCACCAAGTTCAAATCTTCAAACACAACGTCATTCTCAGAAGTGATCAATCTCAACTTCATTTCAGAATTCCCATTTTTTGTGCTCTCTTTCCTCCTTACAGTGAGAAGCAAGGAGGTTGCATGTTAGTTTATGACTCTTTATCATGCAGACTAAATCCTGAGGTGCTTTCTCTCCCTGTGACTCCTCAGTATCTGTGGCAAACCATCTGATCAGGTGTTTTTAATGTGTCAAGTACCCTGAAAATTGCATTGTTTCTTCTCAAAGACCCATATTAGGCATTTTTAAATGAAAAGCATTCAGTACTTAAATAGCATGGTGGAGATTATTGCATTTTTACTGAAATAGCCAGGAATCTATCTTGTCTTCATATAAATCTACAACTTACTACCTGTTTTTCTTAACATGCTTTGATTTTTATTTTTTTTTCCACATAGCTATATACCATGAATATGACTCAAAGGTTATTACACTGTTTCAGCAAACTAAATAGCATATGTGTGGCCCAATTTATAGTAGGAATGTTCTTTTTTAAAAAAATTAGTTTATAGGTTCTGGATTTCTTACCCTGTGATTAAAAAAGAAATCTTTTAAATATCTTTTAAATTCATTTGAACTATTACTATTCAGGAGAACTAGTTTCTACTCCTGGCTTTACTTCCAGAATGTTACGTGATAGATTTTGGGAATAGATTTTCCTTGAGCTTTAGTTTCCTCATGTGTAAAACACAAAATTAATTACTATTTTTTTCCAATACTGGTAAGACATTCCCGGTGAGACTGAATTCAACCCTCAGATAGTAGACTCTCAGAATTGTCTTCAATAGTCCATATAGAGAAAATAATGGAAACATGTTTTTAAAAGACAATATTTTTATATCAAGAAGTACTATAATTTAATGGTTAGGTAAGATTTCATTCAAATTTTCTGTTTGATCCTTCATTTAATTAGATGATCTTAGGCAAATTATTCAAAGTTTTTGAGCTTTTATTTCATCATTTCAAAAATAAATTAAAATAATAATATGCTTAAGGTTGTGAGAATTAAAAGTACCAATCACAATTTCTGATAACATTTGATATTCAATAAATGCCCTTATATTTCTTTTTTAAGCAACATCGAAACAAAGTGCAACATTAGCTAATTGATATACTTCTTTTCCATGTCAAGAATTCAAGGTATTTTGCATTCCTTGGTAAGTAATACTCAGTTTTAATTTAAATTAACAAAGGGACTTGTAACAAAAGGCTGTTTTATAACATGACAAAATAAAGTAATATTATTTTATATATTAATAAAGATAATATTATTAAGAAGCAAAAATACTGTATTTATTATTTAGAATTCTTTTAGTAACAGTTTTCATGGGTGAGGAAAGATTAGTGAGTCATAAAATAGTCTGAAGGAATGTTAAATATAATAATGAGCTAATCAGTGTTACAAACTTCAGTACTGTTTATATGTCTCAATAAGAGAAAAAGTGGTCTCACCTTCATTAGCTTGTTCATAGAAAATGTATAGTTTTCCAATTCACACCAGAAACTTTTTTTACACTCAGACATCATTCTTCTGGCATATTGCATTAGGACACTGGACATCATATGGTTTGAAATTCCAGTCCTTATTTTACTCTCATTGGAAATATTACTTGTTTTTTTACTTAGATGTGTTATGATGTTCAATTAGATCAAAAGGCCCTTGAAATCAGAACTAAGTTGTTACTTTTATATCTCTCTTAATATCTAGTCATAAACATGCATGAAATGCATTACGCTCTCCAGAACTTGCTGGACCAGATTTTTCAATAGTGAATGTACATTCCACACAGACTGCTTCATCTGTTATGTCCCAGCAAGTTTTTATTCACAGTTCTCAGTTCATTTGCCTGTATGTTGATATGGCATCATGACCACTAAGCTAAGAATTTCTGTAAAGGAGAATTGTTACCATAGTGATACTAACAGACTCAACAATTTTACTTCTAGTTCCCTTCCCTTTATTGGACTGTGATATCCACAGTGTTAATGCTTTTGATGACTAAAAAGCCTTCTGATTTCTTTGTTCTTGGAATATAGAAGCTAAAGATGTTTTTAGTTTTAATATAATACAGGGTGTTGTTGACTGAGAAACAATCAGGCTATCATATCATCACACTGTATTTTAGAATAGGAATCATGATTCTGGTCTGTAACCAAGGAACAGTCTTAAGATATGTTCACCAGGTCAAGGAATATGGAAAATTTAAAGGGGAAAGTAGAGAAGTGGGTCTTAGCTTGGGTTATTTGTTTTGAACTTGCTGTATTGATTAAGTTCAGTTGTCTTTTTCTGATTGATTGACAGTCTTCAGATAGAAATTTATGGTGTGTGGTCTTTTGTAACAATCAATAGATGAACTTCTGTTTCTTTCATTGTCACTGATAAGGAGAATACAGGCAGTGAATGTTCTTTCTTAGTTGCTTATAAGAAGGAACCTGAGAAATGTTGAGTCTGGCTACACTCAACAACTCATTCAGAATTCTCAGCATAGAAGTTAAATGCAAGAGAGTCTGTTTGATTCAAAGAATGTCCAACAGTTTTTAGTATTTTATGAGTCTCACGTAAAATCATATTAGGTATAAAAATATTCAACACAACTACTTACACTAGAGCTTCAGAGCTTTCTGGTAAACATACACATACACACACACACATTTTCAAGAGTATCAGACTAATAATTCAAAATCCTAATTATCCGTAACTCACAAAATCATTATTAAAACTGATATGTTACATCTAATCCAGATTTTTTTTTTCTGAGAAGAGAATGCAAGCTACTAGGGACAAGCACAGAGTTTTCTTCCGTGCATTACAGAATTTAGTCCTGAAAACAAACACAAAAGAAGTCCAACATGAACAAGAAGAATTACTTGGCTCATCTCTGCAGCTTAGGTAGAGAATGCAGGTTGTGAAAGTCATGGACCGGTATAAGACATGGGGCAGGAGGTAGGAAGAAAAAAGGAAAAGGAAATTCATAGCTTCAGTGTTTGTATTGTGTTTTCTCCAGCAGATTCTAATGAGGAGAGTACACAAGACTTGTCAAGAAACAATGAACAGGGTATCATACTCACCCAGATACAAATGACTCACTGCTTAGTGAAGGAAAAATGATACTTCTAATAATTATCATTAAAACTGTATTCCTGAAAGTAGACTCAAATGTTTCAAAAATTTTGAATTCTTAAAAATGAAGTTGATTTTGGTTAATTTTGTATAGAATAAATACACATTTTTATCACAATATGTATTTACCTATGATTTTGTTTGTTTGCTTATCATCATAAAAAATAAAAAGAACTAATGTTCCAGTAGTTAAGACTAACTTACCCTCCCTTCATACCTCATTTTCTTATTTGTAGATTAATATTAATACCATCATCATCTACCAAGATCAATAATTTGTGAAGCATTTTTAGACCATCAGAAGTATTTTGTCATTTGAAGGTTTTATTAAGTTTATTGAAAGTAGATTATTGTTAGGAAACATATTTCATTTTTGGATGCCTAGATTTATGACAGATTTTGTTACAAGGGAAATGAATTTGATGGATAACAAAGGAGGCTTTGAGCTGTGTAAAAAAAAAAAAATCACAATTCTTTCATAAAATTACTCTCTCAAATTGAACTATCAACTGCCTTGTTGCCAAAGGTTGAAGCAAATATTTGATTAGAAATAAAATCAATTTTAGACAATAAAAGCCCATCTTCTGAAGAAAGTACAGGTTCTTCAAAGACCCTCTTTTAAATGTATAAAAGATTAGTTGATGCATTAAAAGCAGCATACAAGAATAATAAAGGATTCTGTTTTCACACTTTTTCTTAACCTTGCTTCTTTTTGTGAAGTTTTCTGATGCCAGTCAATTGATATGACAATGCTTTGTTCTCAGTGCCATTGAGGTTTTCTTATTCATTTTTCTCCCCAGTAGATAGTCAGATTCAGTTCTTCTACACTTAGAAGAACATTCACTTATGGGGCCAAGCTCTGTTCTATTTCTAATGGCACATGGATTCTATTGGAAAAGGGTGAGTAATGAGACAGAGAGGTGTGGAGGAAAGAAGAGGAAGGGCAGGAAGAGTCCTATGTCAGTGTTTTCTTTCCTTGCATATCTATTTCTCCTTAGGAGTCTTTCCAAGAAACTCTCTTATCTCCAACTTTTCTCCTAGTTTCTGGTCACTTCTCTCCATCAACTCTCTTATCTCCAACTTTTCTCCTAGTTTCTGGTCACTTCTCTCCTTCATCCTCCTTTTCTGGTCAGGTCTACTTACCTTCTTCTTTGTCCCTCAAAAGAGCCTTCATCTCTTTCTCACCTAGATGAGATAGATCCTGGTGCTATATAAACAGTCAAGCTTTGGCTTGATTTTCAGGGGTGGCGGGGTTGGGGAAGCTAACCTTTCTTCCTGGGCTTCTGATTTGAAAATCCCTTTGCAAATGTCCTCCTCTTCAAATAAATCATAGAACAACCCTTCACACATTGAGCAGAATATATGATCTGCTCCATTTTGTGTAAAATGCCACTGAGGAAATGAGCATTTTTCCCCCAGTTGCTTTATTGCTCCTGAGGAACACATATATACTGAAAACATTCCTTCAGAATTGAGGAAGAATTTAGAAATTGTTTTATTTCTGATTTTAGAGAGGGCTAAAGATTTGAAGAAAAAATATTTCAATGTTTTAAACAAAAACAGCAGTCGGGATCAACCATGTATGTGACATGATTTGTCCACAAAGTTCAATTTATCAGTTATAGGAAAGTAGTTGAAATGTCTAGTCTTTATGCTTGTCCAGATCTCTCACTTCTTAGTAGGATCAAGCAAGTAGCTGTTTTTCTAACTTTACTCTGGCCTTTGATACTTCTACTCATTAAATCCAGTTAGAGTTGCCACTGGTGAAAAATATAGAAAAAATACTGTGTAAATTTTTAGACACAATACCTGTATGTCTGTAGGTAAATGAACATTTTTATGTTTATCTTCATTTTCTAATATGTAGAGTAGTTTTCCTTTCAATAGATAAGGAACACATAGTATACATTATATTATTTTAAACTGTTTGTTAGTATGAACCAAAATATTTCTTGTATTCAGTGGCCAAAGATGAAAATCGGTTTCCAGAAATGTAAAGTTGAATGGTAAATTTATTTTAAAGTTAACACTTGGCTTACAATCTAACTTTCTCATCAGCTCTGCTATTTGTTTAATAAAGAGATAATTTAGCTTAATAGAATGTCAAAAATAGTCTCTGCTTTTCTGATTACTAACCAAAATTTTCAATGATTGCATACTCTTCAAAACAAAACTAAGAGAATTGAAACTTTTCAAAAACTTTCGTAACTGGGAATATTTTATGCTCAGAAAACAGTTATGCTTATACATTTGCATCATCACTGATTGTGTGTGCTTGTGTGTGTGTATTTGTGTCTGTGTGCACGTTCAGATTTTATTGTAGCAGTCTAGAATAGGTTTCTTCACCCCTACAATGTTGCATATTTTTGTTTCTAAATATCTGTGGCCCCATACAAATCAAGTGGCCATAATCAGTATGCATTACTTGTAGAATGGAAACATAAGTGACATTTTGAAATATTTTAATTGCATGTTCAGAAGTGCTAGTGGATATGCCAAAGTGAAAATAAGATCCCGAAACTAATTAATGTGGCTTCATTTATCAAGAGCACTAGAGCTGTTATAAATACTAATAATAGCATTGTAGCAGTATATTTCCGTTTGTTGATACTCAGTACTGTCAGTGCCCCACACCAGTGAGTCCAAGAAAGTCTTTGTGTGAATTTTTAAAAAGCACTCCACACTACTCTGTAGTAAATTCAGGACACTGCCTATGGTAAGGTTTCTTACACTTGTAAGTCATGATCTGACAATAGCGAGTATAGTATTGTGACTAATGAAATTGAAAAAAAAAAACAAATGAATCCATAATTTACAGAGTTGGAGTAAAACATACTCAAATTCCAAATACATTAATAAAAATATGTCCAGTACAAAAAAAATCCATAATCTTTTCTATGAGGACAGTGAAGGTAAACTGAGGGAAAGATCAGTATGCAGGGGTTAGTTTCAATAGAAAGACTGGCATCATAAATAGAGCCTGCGATGAAGCAGAAAAAGCTTCAAATGATGTTCTTGAATAGAGGCCAACCTTTAGTTCTCATCTTTAAACATCCAGAAAGCTTTGCCAGTGGAGTGTATGTCTACTAATGCTATTATGAGAACTTACAGAAAGAGCACTGCATTGGGAATTCTAGATATGATCTTGAATTTTCCATTCGTTTGAAATTATTTTCTCCTAATTTTATTTCATTCCAGTCCTGAGTTTTTTAAATAAACATAAGCAGTTGGATGCATTAACATTATTTGTCTTTTCAACTATCTCTAAAAAGCCTTTTACTCTGTAATTAAAGAAGAGTGATGGATGTCCCAAAGAAATAATACAAAGTTAAGTGGTTAGAATTGTATTCAGGAAAAAAAAAATGTAAAAATTGTGGCTTCTTAGGAGTCACCACTGAAGGCAGCACCAGTTTTCTACTTTCTAATACAATAGAATTTCCACGTTTTCTACCAAGAGATCTCCATGAAGGATAAGGTAATCAAGTAGAATGCAACAAAGAAGCATTAAACACAAGTAAAACACCCATCTTAGAAAAAAAAAAAAAAAGCTAAACATGATGAACGTAAAAGTGTGAAGTGCAATTTCCTTCAAACTTGAGCTACATTTGTCTTCTCTGGCTGAAGCCTATGGTAGAGAAGCATTAAAAGAAAGGAAAGACATTATAGTCTCTTGCTTAAAGACTCTGTTCTTTGTTGGTTTGTTTTTTGTTTTGAGGCCCAAGTCAGCTAATTATTTATTGAATTTATATTTGGATTCCTCTTCAGGAGACATCATAGGCCATCACTTCATTATTTCAACAGTTTTTTTTTTTTTTCCATACTACTTTAGCTAAGAACAGTTCCTGAATTTTAGATACTTTAACATGTGATAGAATAAATATGAATATGACTTAAGAAAGAGAATGCTTTGGCTTTTAGTGATGACTATGCAATCCTCTTACTACTGCTGTGACTATGACAATTTGCTTAGTCTCTCTGACATTCAGTATTTTCATTTGAATAATCACCCAAAGCCTCAACCTCCTTAACTGTATTAGTGTGAAGTAAAGAAATGTATATGGAACTTGTTTTCTAGAACCTGTCATAGTGCAGCTCTTCATCAATTCTTGGCTGATGTTCTTTCATCTTACTCATTCTTATATGTAAGCACAATTCCTAATTTTTGGAATTGGTAATCTGAGATTTAATCCTACTTGTCTGCAGAATGTCTGACCTTGAGCAAGCCCTTACCCTTTTGGAGTTCCACGATTCTGTCTGTGAAGGAAAGATTTGAAATATGTTATTTTAAATATTTCACTACTCTTTCATTGAATGTTATTGTTTCTGGTGTATTTAGCTTCTAGAACAACAGAACAAAAATAGTTGTATTATCTATCCCTATTCTGCAACAAATTACAATTTTTTTGATGAAACATATCATAATCCAAGAACATGTTAATTAATGTGGACTTCTTAAACAAAAGCTTATTCCTGTGTGAAAGTCACCTGAAAAACATTACAATGTCCACCTGGAATAATTAAGAGACTCGAAGTGGGTATTTTCAATTCTTACTTAGAGAAAGAAAAATTTAATCCACATATTAATTCTTCAAAATCTTCTTTCTATGGCTGCTAATTAATATTGAGTCATAGACATTCACTTTTCTGATTCTTCTGGCCTGTAGTTGATTTCTCCTTGTCTCTGAATGACAACTACTGATTAAATTAATATTCACATTGCTGCCCTGTCTTCCCAAAAGGTCATTTATTGTGCTTTTAATTTTTTTTGTTTAAGTCCTTGTATGCCTGAGAATAGAATTATTAATTTTATTATTTTCCCATGTAGATGGTTTGTTGTTAAAAGAACCTTTCTTAAAGCACACAAATAAATAAAATAGCACTGAAATATAATCCACCATTCTGATCACCAAACATTTCATTTTTATATAGTTATGGTAGCAAAGAGAAAAGCAAAACCTATAAGAAATTTGTAGACAACCCCAATTTCTCTTTTTCCTGCCAAATACATTGACTCTGCAATGCTATTATGAAGAAATGGTTGAACAATGACAAAGATGACCTTTGTACAATTCAGTCTTTCTTATGTAAAATTTAAAATTATTCTAATATAGTCAGAATGCACTTGAAAATATCTTTGTCTTTGGGCACAATATTTTACAGCTCATTGTGAAATTTTACACCAGCATGGAAAATACAATTTTCATGGCTTGTAGATTAGAGAGATGGAACCTTTCTTTAGTTTCTTGTGTTATGATATTAGATAGATGAAACCAATCAGTGTTATTTTTCTACCATCTTCCAAAATCTCCCTCTTGTCCAATTTCACAGAGAAACACAAAGAAATAACAACAAAAGAAAAACAATTCAAATATAAGAACTTTTTCATTGATAAATAGAGTACTCATCATTTTGCCTGTTTACCTTAACTATCATGCAATTAGCTGACTGATCACTAAAAGTCAAAAGGTAGGAGATAAGAAGATGTACCTATTTGTTCCAGGATTCCATTTGAAAATTCTTTCATTTTCTTGTTTACCTATTCCTCGTAAGTCTTTTCTGTAAGGTTCCTGGAAAATGTCTCAAAAATTTCCAAGTGTAGATATCTTATTAGCTCTCTGCACTCATACAGTATCTATAAAATATGGTACTATTTATGGTATCGCTACAAAATGTTGTCATGAGTGTTTCTCAAATTATGCTGCATAGTGTTAAATCATGAGACTCACTGATGAAATAGAGTTTTTTTCCTTGTATACCTTTAATACTAGAATATAAAATACATGCATTTGATTATTTTATTTTTTAAAACTATGTTGCAGCATGGTAGAACTATAGGAATATGATTACATTATTAGTTGGCTTGTGAAACATCAAAATAAAATATTAGTGCATAGTTATTTGCAAATGACCTAGGAAATACTTTTCATATGAGGGCAATATAGGAGCGTGTGCAGGAAGGAAAAATATGAAGAGCCTTAGGTATACAAAGCATCTTTAATTTCTAGAGAGCACATTATATTGTAAATGGTGGTCACCCACTATATCACTGTTGAGAAGAGGCCAAAGTAAGACAGGAATGTAAATTATTTTAAAGGACAGACTTGCAACTATGAAAACATTCTCTTCCCTGAAAAGCATGTAGAAAAATGCTACTCACAAATACCCATTCATTGGAATTGTATTTTTTGCAATATGGCCACGAGTCACCACATGAAAAAAAAAAAAAAATTAGTTGTGTTAAGCAGGTGAAAACATGATAATAGCATGTGATATAAAATGAGGAATGCATTTCTTTGAAATCATATTATTTTGGCATGTTTAGGCTCAAAAGCATATCAGAGCCACTACATTTCACTACATGGTGAAATATTCAGAATAATAAGACTCAGAATATTGCAAATGTTAGGTAGGTAGATAGATCAGTAGGCAGACAGAATTATCACTTACATATTCTAAGTTATAAACAGTGTGAACACTATAGTCTTAATTCAATTTAAACAGCGTTCTCAGAATATGAGAAACCCAACATTTTCCATATGCACTGTCATATTCCATTCTTTTTCTAATATTCATATTTCATTAGCATTTAGTACACAGGCCTTGGGAATTTTGGGAAAAGAAATATAAATATATTCTATTTTGATATTTGTGAGCTGTTTCTCCATTAACTTACCATCAAGGCCTACTTAGTTGTATATAAGACAATAAATTAATTTAAATCCCACATCTTTTACTTTTGAAATGCAGATATTTTACTTTGACTTTGTAGCGATACAAATTGAAGTCTGCACCATGAACCGCTGATCTAATTGATTACTTTTGTATTAGTGTTGGGTACTGCAGAAATAGCAAGAATTTGTTAAAAAAGATGAAACTGGGAATGGAAGAGCACTTCCTCTGCATGCCCTCTGCAGTGGTGGTCGTATTCATGCATGTGTATTAATGCTTGATGATTCTCCTTGAGCCATTGAATGCAATTTAAAGGCACATCATTTAAGATTTATAGAAAACCTTACAACTTGATTTTTTTTTTATTTAACGTCAATAAAAAGTTCTCATTTTTTAATAATCCAGCAAGTTTGAATCTGTTTAAAATATTTACGGCAGCTGATTTAGACCATATTTTCCTGTTAGCAGTAAAGATGTTCATCTAATACCATGAAGAGAAGGTGCCTGCACTGTTGTGAACTCATTACTTTTTCAGTGGAAGTGAATCAAGTCAAAAAAAAAAAAGAAAAAACAAACCCACGATAAGTCATGTATTTGTGTATTTGATAAAGTTGAAGAGATTGCTAATGACCTAGAGCCAAAAGTATTATATAATATCTGGTTGCAAAGTAAATGAAGTAGATCATAAACTGTTGAACAATAAAATTGCTTCCTGCTTTTTAAAATCATACTTGAACATGCTATCTCACCCATTTAACTAATACAAGATGGGTAGGATGTCCCAGTATTGGGTCTGCCATCATGACTGCCACCTACTGTGTGCCTGCAGTGTGCATGCTGTTTGTTTATCGATGAAATGTCTATGTAGTGACTGTCAGTTGTATTATACCTGAAAGTCTCTATGCTCATTAACCTTTGCAGGTGCTGCACCGTTCCAAGGAACTGCAGGTACTAAAAGAATGGACAATATTTATAAAAGCAAGGAACAGCACACTTGTGAGCACTTAGGTCTCTTCATGTGTATTCCCAGGCCATGACTCACAGGCTCCTCCCTGTGTAAAATTATCATTACCAAGCTGAAAAAGTAAAACAGAGGAGTCACTAATGAGTGAATGAGGGCAATGTTGTGTATTTACAACATCTTAACTGATTTTCGGATTTCCAGCCAAACAGGATGATATGAGCAAAGAGAGAGAGGGAGCGAGATTGAGAGATATGAATCAACCATTTGCTTTACCAGATCAAGGCTTCAATAATGTATCTGGTACATGAAGATATAATGCAAAGATAAACTAGGCTAGAATGCTAATGGACAGAGTTTAATAGGATGATGGATCATAAACAAAGTTAATTACATTAATAATTGCCTTTGAATGCTGATTGGCTGATTCTTCTTATCATTAATCTACAGTAATATAGTCAATAAAATAAAATCAAGCATTGGTAATTGTTCCACACCTGTGGAAATTCATGAATGGTGTGCCTAGGAGGAGATGAGTTTGCAGACATAGTGTCAAAAAAGTGGGGCACTATTTACTTATATACATGTTATGCTATAGAAATATTTTCTACATGATGACAACTCAATAGCAGAGAATTCTCTACTATTCTAGAGTGTTATAGTCGTGCCATGAATTTTATCTCCCATGCATTAAGAAAAAAGAATATTCTCACCTTTTCTATCCAGTGCCTCCAAAATGTCACCATTCTTTTTTCCAATAGTCACAGATCTCTCTTTTGTAATTTCTTTCATAAACATGCTCTTTTATATACAATACGATCTTTTAAAATAATGTGAGTGAATCTACCTTGGATAAAGCTTTATTAAATAGATTTTAGATAGACTTGAACAAACCACTTATAAAATCCAACAGCCTTATTACAGTTGGCAAATGCTGGGTGATGGCGAAAATCATTGATCTATTAAAAATAATTATGCAACTGATACTAGTCTTTATCATTGAAATCACTTCAAGAGATAAAAAGGGGACAAGGCATAAAGTGAACTCACTTCTGCTTAATGGGCTCCCAGTCTAAATTATCATTTGCTCACCCTCCCATTGCAAAAATGCAAACTCCTTAATAAGTCTGTTGCAGAAATTGTTAAGTGTAATGTTTCTATTCCCTTTGTGTCATAATGATCTTAAAACTGCCTAAAATACTTTCCATATCTAATGAAGAATATTAGGGTTGAATACAATAAAGAAATTAAACATTGTGTTGTCCTCTCTTCAAAAAAGAAATATTATACATTTCAATGCTCATTACTTTGTTCATCTGTTCATCTCACCTCACAATTTCTTTCAATTTAGTTGTCATGCTTTTCAAAAAACTGTCTGCTTTAAAACTCTTCCTTTTCTAATGTAATCTGGAAGCAATCATCACCACAGAAATGTTGTGTCTTAAAATTATCTCCTAAAATATGCCACTGACTGATGTTAAAACTGACTTTGCCTCACCCTCAAAAATTAATGTCAGTTCTATTTTGCCAGACTTCATTTTCATTTAAACAGACAACTGGGCTACTGGATCTTATTAAAGATAACTTGAAAATGACAAACAGTTTATCTTCTTAAGTACATAGTTGTGGAAGGGGGGAAAAGAAGACAGAGGTGGCATTAAAAGGAGAAAATTAGGCTAAAATGTCTTTGATAAAGGTCTACTTAGTTCCCCTGAGACCAGACCTCATATGATGGAGAAAATTATTTTTATTTTTATTTTGTTCAATTATAATTTAAATAGCCACATCTGGCTAGTGATTACTGTATTGAACAACACAGATTTAGATTCTTATCTTCTTATTTAATTTTAAAAGGCAATGATTGATATTTTCACTTAACCTTTGAAATAGATCCCAAAGTATAGAACTAGTCATCATTCTTTTAGAGTAAATGTTCCTTTAGTTCAATCCATCTGACTTATATTGGCTTATGTGTTTTTTTTACCTTCTCCCTCATTGAATATAGCTTAAATCATGTTATGGTTATACTCATACATACATGTGTGTACATACATATGTATTTCTATATACAAATACAGATACTTTAGTAGTAGGCTTTGTATACATGTTGATATAAATTTATATATAAAGATTTGATGTGATATTGTCCATGGATCTGTTTTTAATACTTCTCTGGTATGATGGTTAAGGTCATGGCTCTGGAGTTAAATAGTAATGAAATCAAGTAGTAGTTCTGTCTGTGATCTCTTTGCATCCATGAAAAAATAACTCAACTTCTTAAGTCCTCAATTTCTTTACTGATAATGGAGATAGTTCCTCATAAATGATAGAATTGTAGTGGAGATTAAATGAGCTATTAATATAAAGCCAGTGCACCTCGCTTCTCTCAAAGTGTTTATTGTGTAAATGTAAGCTTGTCAACCAGTCTTATTTTTAATGTTGCATGAGAAGTCATATGCATACATGTTGTCCTCAAAAGGAACTTTTTTTTTTTCTTTTAGGGGCTAACAGAGGGTAATTCCCAACCCAGTTGAATATAAACTATACCAAAGAATTTTAACAATTTTTTATTCCCTGATCATACAAAAATGTGGAGTGATCTTATAGGGTCCCTCAGGAAAACAATAATCTTATCCAGTTTAGAGAAAATGATAATATTTAAAGTGTTTAAAAAGTTATCCCCAGGAATGAGAAATATATTTCATGCTACAGCACTTGCTCTTGGGCAAATGATTGAATTGTCAAGCAACGTATGTGTTGACTTTCTGGTGGGACCAATTTCTTTATTACAGTCAGATTTATGGAATGGTCCTGTAATTTGAGAAGTCTTCATCTGTCAGTTGATAAATCACAGCGTTAACCAAAGGGGAAGGAGCTGACATAACCAGCTGGGGTGGGTGTGGAATTGCTATGATAAAATGCATACAGGCACACCTCAGCGATGTGGTGACTTCTGCTCCAGACCACCAAACTAAAGCTAACACAGCAACAAAGTGAATCATCAGGATTTTTTTTTTTGTTTGTTTACCAGTGCATATAAACCGTACTTTATACTTTACTATGTGTGCTATGTCTAAAAAACATATATATCTAATTAATTATGTTATTGAGCAGCAAACAATGTACAGATGTTGATTTACAATGAGGCATACCTTAAACCTATATGTTATGAAGGTTTAATGTTTAATACAATTTTAAAAGATAAAATAGAATTTTCCTCCAAAAATGTATCATTGCTAAAAATTTTAAAAAAAGATAAAGTGACTTCAAGTTATTGGAAAAATGATATCAACAGTCTTGCACCACAAAATTTGCCATGAGTATTCAGTGTATAAAAAGATATTGCCTGTTAAGCACAACAGAGCAAAATACAATAAAATGAAGTATACCTACATACATTTCTAGACCCTGTCTTCCAACTATTATTGTGTATGTCAGTACCTATTGAAGGTAATTTTTCTACTTCTTTGACAGTCAATCCCAAGATATCTCACTACTTCCGAGTACTTTCTAAGAAGTCATGTCATCTCAATTCTGATGGATGCAAATTCGAGGGAGATTTAGATCAGTCTATAATTCTTCCAACCTTAGTTTCAGAATTACCTATTAGTTAATCCTACTTGTATGGAAACTGGACTTGAATTTTTTTAATTTGAAATTGGAAGAAATAAGGTATTCATATATTTTAAAATCTGCTTACATTTCCCTTTCCAAAGTGAGTCATGGTATCTATAGGCATAATGCTTTTGAATTAAACTGAATTAAATTACAGGCAGAAAGAAGCATTAAACTGGTAGGGCATTATGAAGAATGATAATAATGGATGATATTGTTCATAAGGTACAATACTTTATTAATTGTAGAGAAATAGTTTTTCAAATGCAAGCTTTAGACCACTGCAAAAGCCAGCATGCTCATATCTAGTTATCACATATACTGTCTGAGGTTCTGTTATGACCTTACAAGAAAAGCAAACATGTCAGAGTAAAGATGTGTAGTAATTTTGTTTTTATACTTCTTACAGAAAAATAATTGAATAACATCTTTAATTTAAGGTTTTAGCCAAATAGTGATAATCTCAAAAAATATTTAAGGTTGGAAGATTTGATTCATTTTAGATTCAAGATAATGGGATAACATAACAACCAAAAAACGAAATAAGACACCCACTCAGGTGCAATGACCACCAAACGTTAAAAGTGGGTGTTTTGGGTGAGTATATGTTCACAGATGTTAACAGTCAAAACATGTTTAAGTGTGGAAACTAGAGAAAGAAAGAAGAATGTGAGGTTGGTGGCTATTTGGATAGAATGTATACATAGGCAGTGAAAAAAGACAGCCCCGCTGAGCAGATATTTTAAAATAACAATAAAGCTATTTAAAATTGGTAGGAATATCAACTCTTCTTAGAAAAAGAAAAGCAGAATGGGGAACAATCCTGTTATCTTCATGACAATAATCTTTTTTCATATAACAATTATTTTTTAAATCTTTTTATAAAATGTGTTTAAAATCTCATTCAAAATTAACTATGCATCTTGATTTTACAGAAATTATCCCAAATTATACAAATTGTAAAGCCGTAGATTTTTATCTTGTCAGGAGAAGGATGTGCTGAAGTACCTAAGTTTTCACCTGCTGTACCCTGGCAATCTCAGCTATGAACAGACACCATGACCCATAACAGATTTATGTCAGCTCTGTTGTGATATGAATAAGAAGACTTTCAGAAATAGATGGAAAGAAGCAAATTTAATTTACTTTATAGTTTGTTTTTGCCTACAGAATTTTTATTTCTAACTTTTAAAAGTGAAAAGAGTTCACATAAATTCAAGTGGGGAAATACTGATGATAAAAATACTGGTATGACATTCAAAGATGTTTTTCAACATGCCTTCCTACATGCATGAATAAATATGTAAATACCATAAATTTCTCCTTAGTTATCCTTGAATAATTCATAGGTTGAGATGGTCCTGCTAGCATTTCAATTTGTTTATATGTGAGTTATTTGTGGAAGGTATCTTAGAGTCTGAAGGTCAGAATTGGATGCCACTAGCCTGAAATCCAAGTATCAGCAATGAAACATTAACATGTTGGGTGTTGGTTAGAATCCGCTCACCTTTTGAAGCTTCTAGAGACTACACTTCCCCATTCTGTCACTAGAGATTCCATTTCTCCTTCTTTAAAGTAACATTGGATCAAAATTTTCTAAAAGCTGTCATCTCATTGATTCTCTGGCTCTTTCTTTCATTTTTAAGGACTCTCTGCATTCTAGAGAATGTAGAATAAACTCTTCATCTCAAGATCAAGTGATCTGCCACTTTAATCTCCTCCTTACCATATATAAAATGCAGTTCTCATAGGTTCCTGGGATTCAGTCATGGACATTTTGGTTGCCTGCTAGTCTGCCTACCACAATGCATATTTACATTTAATGCAATGTTCAAATATATAAGAATATATCGATTTTCTATCTAGTCCTCTCCATTTCCCCCCAAATTCAGCATCATTCTTAGGACTTTTTTTCGTTTGTTCCTCTTGTAGTACTAATATTTCTTATCAGATAAGTCCCTAAAAGTTTCAGGTCGTTTTTGTTTCATGAAATAGTCAAGATGATATGGCAAAGGTAACTTGTTCATTTTAATTAGTTTGGAGGTTCCAATTAGGAGGGAGGGACACCCCCAGAATTTAGAATGTTTTGCTTTGTTCCTCAGGTAGATGAATAACGAATCCAGCAGCCATATCAGAAAGACAAAAATGTGAAATCCAAGTGATTTAGCACTTTTTTCAGCATGTATTAAATGAATAGTGCTTTCATGAAAAAGAAAAGAAGTCTGAAACAAAGCCAAATTAAAGAAAGAGGAAAGCTACTTTACTGCCTCTTCAAGAGACTTTGTTAGCTTAGTACACCTGCTTAGACCTTTAGAGATTATGTTGGGATAAGCTACTAATTGAAAGTGTGTAACTAAAGAAAATGTATGAACAGAGTAAAAATTTGCTAGCTTCTTTTCTCCTTGTCAGATACTGGAAAAATTCAGTCTTATTTTTCAAATTTAGTTGATTAGACAAAGTTTTCATCATTGCATTTTTTACAATGCTAAAAGGTAATAAAGTTAATTTATAAGAAAATTAATGGGAGTTTTACCTAAGAGGTAGAATTTGGCCATTCCATTTTTATACAAAACAGAAGACTTTTCCCAAATATCTGCTTTAAGTTAAAACCATCTTTCATGATTTAGATTCTGATTTGTAATAATTAAATTGCTTTTTTCTTTTTAGTTATGAAAAAGATTTAAGTAGATTTAAAAAATTTAACTTACCCTATCTATTGGACAAAGCTAAAGTGATTACTAATCACCACAGAGTTATAACAATAAAATCTGAACTCTAAACACCATGACTTAACATAAACGAGACAATTTCTGACTTTTATTCATTTTTCTATTTTTGGTTCATGCCAATGCAATTAAAACCATTATATTTCTAAATATGAAATAAAATAGAATTTTCAAGGAAAAATGCAGTATTTCCATATAGGTAATTTTAATGGAAACTTAGCCAGCTAAAGATAGATATAATAAAATTAAATGGTTAAGGAAGGAAAATGCATTGATTTCGCAATCTAGAAATGTATATAGATCTTTGTGTGATGTAACTTGTTAATAAAATATACAATGATAATAGCAATACGTTATGATATGGAAGGGAAAGACTGTTTTATTTTTTGAAGCAATGTTGAATGATAACATTATATAGTTTAAGGTGTGCATCATTGCAAATTGACACCTGACACCTGAATATACCACATTAAGTTTACCGTCAAGAGTTCAAGTCCATCCTCTACCCAATCTGCGGACCCTGCTCCCACTGGCCTCTGTCAACCACCAATTTAATAATTTCACCACTGGGTTGGAAGAGGCATTTGTTAGACTTTAAAATGCACTTAAACAGGATATGTGTTTGAATCGATTTAGAGTTGGGATTATATATTGATTAGAAAATATAAACGTGAAAGTCAATAGACTTCAAATATTGGTATAGTAGATAAAATCCTTAAAACTGAGATTGAAGACAAACCAAAGCATGAGGATTGATCAAGTCAAAAATCTATTTATGTTTAAAGACAGTGACTCAAATTATACAAAAATAGCTCTATTGATTTAAACATTTGTATCTCGGAGACACATTCCTACACAAGTTGTTTTTCTAAAATCCTGCAGATAATGTTGAACTCTTTCCTCTGTAAAATTTTGCATTAACATAGTGTGTTGGAGGTGATAATATATGCTGGATGATATATTTGTAATCAAGACATTTTAAAAGAACACTTAATAAAGGAAAGTCAGCAGGCCAAACAAATATCTGTTTCCTTTCCATTTATTTTTATTGATGGATGGAAGACACTAATAATCATACAATACTTCTAGATATTTCTGTTTTCTCTCTTAATTATTATTAGATTCCCTCTTGGTAGACTTTCTAACAGAAACATTTTGCTTACAAGGACCATGACTATACACTATGTGACTCTTAAGTAGTAGTTACCTTAATCAATAATAAGTTTTTCTGTGTAGAGGGATAATGACACCTGGAAGAAACTGCCATAGTATGAACATTTTGCCACAAAAAATGCTTCTGTTGTTTATTAATTTGATTGATATTTATTTAGAAAATCTCATTTCAAATTTGACAAGGTTTGGTTCAGTCTGTGAATATGCACTCACTGTCTTAAAAAGATTTTGATCTCTTACTATTTCACTATTACTTTTATTACTGTTTAAAAAATGATGATACCTATTTTAATTGTATTGAAGAAACAGCTAAAATTTATATTTTAGGCAACTAAGTGAAAAGTGGTATCATTAAATGACATAGGTTACATATGATAAGTTGAAAGACCAAAATGATTCTGGTAAGAATATTTGGGAATTTTTCTTTGCAAGCAAAATAATGGATCTAGGGACAAATTTCAGGAACTGGTTAATTAAACAAGTTTTTGTTTTCATCGAACCAGAAGATCTGTTAATTGTTTGTAGATTTCCTCTACAGAGAATGATCTGGGATATGAGAGATGACACCATTAGAAAGGGTGGCATAGAAGAAAGGGCCTTGGACGCGGGGTCAGAGGCCCTGAGTTACGCCTGTGGCCCATAGATTTGTAACAACCCCTGGCTATGGAAGCCACTAGTGTTAAATATTGGAAAGTCTCAGAGAGTGAGACTTTTTTCACTTTTTGTTTTTCACCCTACCCAAATCAGGACAATGGAAATATTACCTGCCTTCATAATTATTATTAAAAAAAAATGTATAAAATCATAGCACACTTATTGACAATAGAAAGCATTTAAGAAGTGGCATATCATTGTCTTCTTTCTTGACTGTTTGCTGATTACACAGTATTTCCTTTTGATCACCCAAATATTTGGCTGTGAATTTAATGTATTAGGGTAGGAAGATGGAGGAGAGAAGAAATATATTTCTTAGTTTATTTTTAACATGGAGAGACAATCAAGACCAAATAGTTACCTGGAAATTTATTTGAAAAACGAATGTATAATACAGCCTTACACAGTTAGTCTCCTAGAGAAAATTCTGGAGCAATACATTTGAAAATATTTACTAAGGAATTGTACTTAAAATGATTAGCATTCTTTTGGATAGACATGGGACCAAAAGATATATTAGGTTTCAAATATAAAATAGCAATGCACTGTAATGTTTTGCTATCAGCTACACCAATTAATGCAGATGATGCTAATTAAAAGTAAATTTAGAGAGTGATTAGATTCTTTCACCATTGTTAGGGAGAATTGATTCTTCTATAGATATAATATGTTAAAGTAAGAAGTTAATGATATATTGATGTATTTTAAAGTACCTAATTTAGGTTATAATTCAGAGGAAAACATTTGTGTTAATACTGAATATTAAATGACAAACATTTTCTATTGCAAAAGGAATGCCACCATTTGTGTAACCCTGGAGCAACGCACATGTTGATATTTCAAATAAATTATTGTGTATGGCTGTATAGTCTCAATTTTAGTCTTATAAAAGTTATAATACAAGAATTCTACTGCACATATGCTCATTTATACGACAGTATACAGCTGTGTGTGGCATAATAACTTTATTGAACAAAATTATGTGCTGTAGAACTTGCAAAAATTTGATAGTCCCATCTGGCCTCACTTTGCAATTGAGAAGGCTGAAGTGGGCAAAGATTTTACGGAATTATGGGAAACGGCAGTAGGTTCTGCTGTCAATTTTAACATTTAGAAAATAAGGTCAGTAGGTGTTCAGGCTAGAAGGATGACATTTTCATACTTAAAAGGGGTTCTCAACAGTATTCTCACTGTATGAAAGCCTTCAAACATAGACCAAAGTCTAGTTTATATCTGGATATATTAACTTCCACTTCCATTGTTTCTAAAGTCTTTTATCTTAAACACAGCAAAGCAGTTGATTCTCATATTTCACCAACATCAGCAGGCAAAATATTTATGTCAAAATGATTATTTTCTGAAGGCTTAAATGTGATTAATAATACACACACACACACACACACACGCACACACACACACACACATATATTTTTTTAACAGAGGAAGGAAGAAAGGATAAACAGCAGGACACATTCTTTGCTTTTTTTAAGACCTTCCGTCTTTCTTCCTCTCTATATCTCTTCACTCTTCTTTCCTTCCTTTCAAACAAAACATGGCCCTCCCCCTGAAAAAAAAGCAAAAAACATTGTTTACATGTATAACACATACAAAGTCTAGAAAACACTGAATTTTGAAAAAGGAAATAGTAGTGTATTTCAAAAATGTGGTTCTTCTTATATGTAGTAAAATGGTCAAAATAGCAGTATTATTAGTATTGCTGTCTGTGGTGTTAACGAGTCACTATGCTTTGGAGGTATATTGTGTGTATTGGAATCTGTGAAGGCATACATAGACACATTTTTATGAAAACGGTGAAACTTAAGGAACTATATCAATTATATGGTAAAACTAAGACTGTAAGTGTTGGTGGAAGGTAACAATGTGTGTCTAATCATTTAAATCCAATATGTCATTTTTTTCAAGGATTACAATAGGAACAGGTTTACTTTATTTTCATCCACCTATTAGAAAAACCTGTGGGTGAAATAAAATAAGTTCATGAAAATGTCCTACAGACTCAGAATTCTCATTAAAAAATTATATTAGTCAAATCCAGGTAATATTATTTGATGCTAAAAAGCAAAATAACTCTGAATTTTTAGTCATGAGTCCTGAAATAGTCTTTGTAAGGTTTTTCTGGGCTCCGCGAGGAGAAAAGCTCAATCAGACAAAAAATGTCGAATAGCCAGGGCTTTATTGGGGTTTGCACACCCGGGCGAAACTCCCAAGTCCGCAGAGGGCCGGGAAGTCGCGGGCTAGGAAGTCGCGCCCAGAAAAAAAGGGGTACCGGCTCTTTAAGCAGAGGAATTTCGCGGGCTTCCCATATGGCGATTGGGATTGGCCCTGTGAATCCAGGTGTGGGGGTCGCATCCCTTATTCTGACGTCATCCACCTTTTTCCCGGGCTTGGCTGCCGTTTTCCCGGGCATGGCCGCTGCTGCTTTTGTCCCTGGGCCAGCCTAACAGTCTTGAAAACGTATTTTGTAATTGTTTTAAATATTAGTTTGTTTCATAATAAATTATAAAAGATATATATAAATCATATACAATCCACTTATGTATCGAGTGTTCACTAAATCAGCTCAAATTTTTTAATTATGTGATTTTTATGTCTGTAGCTAAATATCTGAAAGCTTGCTAATCATTATATATAATATAATATGCATAATACATCCATATACACATATTTCCAAATGTATATGGACTCAGACTTCCATTCAATGAAATACAGTCTACAAATACATGTCTACTCGTATGTATTTACTTTTAAAAAGAAGTTTAAAAGCACGTCTACTAACGTAGTCATTAAACCATGAAGTGATGCATAGTGAGCGCAAACCAAACTACAGAGAAGCTGTGAGGAGCAGTATCTTTTGTTGTTACTTTAATTGTTGAGAACAATTATATAAATGAAGGGGCAATATCTAGTCATCTGTTCATATTTGATACTAAAAACAGAAATATTTACCCCCACTTCCATGTCAACATAGTATTTATTTTCTTAACAGGTAATAATACATAGTCCAATTACCCAATTGGACACAACAACAAAATGGCAGAATATTATTTGACCGGACCATTTAATTCCAAACATCTTAACGAAAAGATTAAGGCTGATGAGCTAATGTGTTAGAAGAATACTTACCGATTGAATATTGATAGATTACACATTTCCTCTAACGTGTGGAACAAGTTGCCTTGCTAGTAAAAACTACCATACCCAGCAGATCCCCCCCTCACCCCTACAACATCTCTCCATCTGATGTTATTTTTCAACAAACAGAACCACCAACATAATGTTACATCCACATACCTGAAGCTGTTAAATGAAAAATTCAGTGATCTCTATTTAACCTCTACAGGCAAAAAGAAGAGGTGTGATTTGGGTCAGAATTTAATTTTGGGGCTATACTAGTGTGTCAATGGGATAAAATGATGAGCATTTAGACCCAATGTATGTTACAAACCACAGCGCATAGTCATTGTGTTTCAAGTCATACACAGCATTCCAAGTTGAGCAGTGTGCTCAATTTAATACCATTTGATAACCCAGCCATTTCACTACACCACTGAAAGTGCTCCAGTATTTAATGTAAACCTGTTTTAAAAAGTGAACTGGCATACATAAGCTCTCTAGAGTTACAAGTTCTACTTAGATGGATCCTGAGTATGGAGGGCAAGATTTTTGCAATGATCCCAACAAAATTAGTTTCTGATGCCTGACTTGACTGCCAATAGAGATAAAGCCAAGAAAAAACAGAATACACTATTTAAGTCAATAACAAACTTTCACTGAAGTAGAATGTTTCTTTAAATATAATTATGCTTTACTAATGAATGCAAATTTTATTGCAATTTTGGCATGAAATAATTATTCCTTGAGGTATTCTCAGCTCAACTTAATAGAAAAATCAAGGGGTGAATGATGTTTATGTCTGTTATATTGATTCTTTCTATAGTTATTAGCCCCAAATATTTTGACATGTGCATTCTTGTAATATCTGAAGCTCTTCTCCATTTATAATCATAATTCTCCTGCTAAGAGCATGGCTTATGCTGATGCCAGCTTTGCCTCTCCCTTTGAGGTCAGAAGAAAAGTAATTTATATAATTTAATTATCCTAAACTTGGACTCTGACTTTATCTTAAACCATAACAGTTCCATAGATTAATGCATTCCTTTAAAAATAATAATAATTTTCACACTATTCCAGCATTTAAAAAAATACAGTTGATCTACAAGAAATAAATTATACTTGTTTAGAATGTGTTTTAAAATGCTTTTCAAGGGTTTATGTTTTAAGCTTCTTGATCACCTCCCAACCTCCCTGACAGAAATGTACCTTCATTTAAATATATTATTATGAGTCTTTCTTCTTTGCAGACTTTCCAACAGCAAGATTTTGCTTATAAGATCCATTGCTATGTACACAGTGAATCTTCAGCAGTCATATTGTAATCATTAAAAAATGTTTGTTTAGAGGGATAATGACATCTAAAACTTCCACAATTTGAGCATTTTACCACAAAAAAAGTTTTTAAAATTGTTTTAACATACATCACTGGCTTAAAAACATACCTATCTTTTTACTAATGTTCTTAAAAAAGCTAAATAGTATTTTAATCTTATTGAAGGCACAATGCATGATAGCAAGATATAGGTCTAAGGTGTGCATCTCTGTAAACTGATATCCTCATATAATACATTAACTTCACTATCAACAGTTCAATTCTGCCATATAATTAAACCCCTTTGCAATCATCCTCTAATGGTTCTAACCTTCATTTTTTTCTTGCTTCTGAAATATATTAAAACCAGTTATTTCATTAAGCAACATTTAATGACATAGGTTTTCTTTTGTACAGTTCCAGAACCAGCAACTTGAGTTGTATAGCTAAAATAAGATTATGCTTTTCAAACTTAGTTGGTACTCACGGGGCAAATGTACCAATCCTGTTAAGGTTTCAAAGAGAAAAGCTGTTTTTCAGATTTAGAAGTTTACTTCATGACTATTGGGACCAAATTGACCAATCGAGAAAAGGGAAATTTGGGGAAAATCTTTCCAGTCTATAAAAATGGTCACATTATAGATACGTATTCAAATTCACTCCATCTGTAATTGATGGGTATCTCTATATGCTTCATTTGACTGTGCTTTAGAGGTGACGGTGTTACAAAGTAACCAACGAGATCAGAGACATGCCAAAGAGAATTTTAAAAGGAGATTTATTAGCCAGCAACCGTAAGGGGCAAAAATGGACCCAAATCGTACAGTGGTCTGTGTACGCAGCTCAGGGTTTATATAGACATACAGAAAGGTGCAGAGAACAAAAGCAGTTAATAATTTTTCTACAGGTGTAATCTTGGTTTCTACAGAGTGACATATTTAAAATTTTTCCATTATCTTAAGGTTTCATTTTGTACAATTAACTTAGATAGCCAGGCACCAGGTACAGTTTGCAATTATCCTAGAACCCTTGGGTGTGTCGGGGTATGTGCACAAACTGGACAGTGTAGTTATCTTAAGATTGATGGCCTGGGGGTGGGGGGGTCCTGTGGCCAGTGGAGCATTCTGCGGCCATAACACATAATTCTGAACTTTTCTCTGTGGGACCTCAAAGCTGGCCTGTGAGCTAAGAGTAACACAGTAAATAAAAAGTTTTCCAATTCCCTGTTTCAAAAGAAGCAAGGGAGGAAGGGATGGAGGGGAAAAGGAAGGAAGGAAAGAGGAGATAAAAGACAGTAGGGGGGCACAGAACTCTGTCCTAACAAGAGCCAACAACAACAAAAAAAAACAATGAAGCTGAGTATGCACAAAATAACTAATTCCTAATGCAAAGCAGAGTATGCCTTACTTGCGAAAATATGAGGCGGAGGTAACACTACCATAAGAATAGAGAATGATTAGTCACAATAATAAAATATGGAATATGCATTGAGCATTTGCTATATGCCAGCTGCTGTTTAATGAACTTTTTATTAGATCATCAATTGTAGGAATTGTATGAGCAGGAAATCTATTATTCCCATTTTAAAGATGAGAAAACAAGCTCAGAGTGAAAAATGCTTTTTAATAAGACCATGCAGGTAAAGAACTGAAGCAATAGCAGACATGCGGTCTAGCATCAGAGCTCACAGAAGACTTCATGTAAGGAGGGGTCCAAGTGAAACAGCAACAAAGAAAATCAAAAGCCCGATAATATTCATTGGCGGCTTCACTAGGTGAAGCAGTATTACTGCGAAAATCGGGCAAGTTAAATTTCTGGGTTTAACTTCCTCTTTTAAATGTCTAGTTAATTGAATTTGGCCTGTGGATGACAGGGCTTCTCAAATTTCAAATGGCTCCGCTTGTAAAAATACTTGGTGAGAACTACTGCAGAAGTTAGTTGTTTTATCTGTTGTTGACTGTTTTTTTCTTCTTCTTTTTCTTTTCTTTTTTTTTTTTTTAATGAGGAACTAAGTGTTGCTGAGCTATTTATAAGGGAAGGTTTGGGAACAGCGGCACTCCCCACATTTATTTGCTATGGGCCACTCCCTAGTGGCCTGGTTTAGCACGTAGAGTAATGTGGAAGGAAGGAAATGCTGGAGAATGGAATTGCTACAGGCAAAGGCACTTTTGCAATTGAAATGATAGCTGACTGCCAGCAAATGCAGCTTCCTTCACTGTTACAAGCTGTCCCTTCTTCTTAAAAGAATCTGCTTTGAATGAGCAAAGCCAAATGCAAAATAGGTTTCATAAGAAAGAGAAAGAGAAAGAGAGAATGAAAAAGAAAGAAAGAAAACTACACTAGGAAGGTGATGATTTGCAAAAACTTTCTCTTTAATAGCTTATTCTGTTAGGTTATGAGAATGTGACTTCAAAGTCATATAAAATAGTCTTTCCTTGCATTTGTTACCATTATTTTGTTGAGAATTAGATGAAGGACTTCAACCCTTTTACAAGTAGAAGTAGAAATGGGAAGAGCACACATATTTCCATTTAAAAAGCAATCAAACAAACATACATACAGGAAGCATAGCTGTCTTGTCTACAATATGATAATCCCTAGTTACTGAAGATTATTATTTTTATTTTTATTCAAATGAAATTTTAAAATTAATTTTTCTCAGTCACAATAGCCATTCTTTTTGAGGATATTTTCATCCCTGCAGAAAGTTCTATTGCACTGTTATAGAGTTGTGTTAATGAATCCAGCTGAAAGCTAATTTCCTGGTACCAGTAAGAGTTCATTGCTTAGAAGTAATGTGGTCTTGATCAGTAAAATTATCTTTTTGTTTGTTTGTTTGTTTAAAGAGAGGCATAGGTAAGAAGAGAGAGGGAGAAGCATTTTTATTTTACTTGCCCACCTTGGTTGTTGTTCCCACCCACACCAGGGAATGAACTGGTCTTCCTAAGGGATATAATTGGATTGCGCTAGACCAGCTATGGCAGACCTAACCACTACTCCAAAGAGGCATGTCTCAAATTCATCTTGAGCCTCACCTTTTATCAACAAAGAAGAGATAATTATAATAATCATCTCATAGAGTTGTCTTGAGAATTAAATGGGAGAGTTTATGTAGATTACTTAGATAAGGGTCTAGCACAAACAAAGGCTAAATAAACGTTGGCTCTTATTAGGGACAGACCAAGTTTTCAGAGCCATTAAACAAACTATGATTAACTGTTTAGAAGAGAATCAATTGCACATCCTAGAATTAAAATCAATAAGATAATAGACCTTAAAATTTTACTAGTAACACATTTCACTTCCAGATATTCATATAATTTTTGCCTATTATCCAAAGTATTTGAAGCTATTAAGAGATTTTTAAAGGACAAACAAAGGCAAAACTAAAGTTAATGATGAGATGGAGTTATATGGAAGACCATGGGTAAAGGAAGTTGTTGAACTGAACACCTCTTAACTGGGGTTCCGGGTAGCTGTGATCAAAAGGAAACACTGAAACACAATTGTAGCTTACTTTTTATAAAAGGAAAGGTACAGATAGTTGAAAGTGAACAGAGACAGGGAGACAGGAAAAACGAGGAGGAAGAAGCACTTTATTCTGCTGAGCTGTTCTTGGTTAGTACATCTACTCCCACTCCCACACCAGTAACCCAGGTCCTGGGGATATATGTGCACTATGCCAGTTGGAGGTCTCAGCATCACCACTAAGCCACCAGGGCTTGCCACTTTTATTGTTTTCTTTTTCAATTCAGTTGTGATCCGAAGAGATGTAAGAAAAATCTCAGCATTTCATTCACTTACAACAGGCTTCTAGGTCATTCTTCAGAAGTAACAGAATCATAAAGAATTAATAGAGGATAACCTGTTAGATATAGCTGTTTTAATAGACTTTTCTTTTTTGTCAATTATACAAAAAACAGTTATTATCAACAGACTCTACTGATCCTCTAAGGGAAAGGTACCAGAAATGTGTTTAGATAAATCTGAAATGCCAGCTTAGAAATGAGGTGCTGGTACAACACAGTGCTCACAGAACTGAAAAAAAAAGAGACTTATTTCTGGGACCATATTTTTTACTTTACAGGCTGAGTGACTTGGGAAGCTACATAATTCCTCTGTGTCTCAGTTTCCCACCTGTAAAATGGAGCTATTAACTGTGATACTCTCATGGGTTTCTGTGGAGAATAAATTAGCTGGTGCTTATAAAGTATACTTTATAAGTCTACCTGATAATTAGTGCGTGTAAGATGCATGCTGCATTTGATATTAGTCAAGAATATTCAAAGAGTGACTGACTTTGGAGACTTCTCCTAACTCTTCCCTTTTTTGTCTCTGGCAAACACTGTGTTGGAAGAATCTTGTCAATCGCCTTGCAAATATCATCACAGTAAAAATAATATGTGATAGAGTTTGAGTATCAAATATAAGTGCTTCAGCAGTTTACTTTTAATTTGCATATTTTTCCTAAAAATGCTACACAATTTTTTCATGTGCTTTGATACTGTTTCTAGAGGGTAAACTTCTACGTGCTGTTGCTGCTATTTGCTTTTTTTTATCTGAACAGTCTCTGGGTTGGTGGTCAAAGAGTTTTTTAACTTCAAAGGAAAGATAGAGCAAGAATTTACGCTCATGAAAATTACTTAGAGAAACCTGAATAAATCTAGTCATTGCAGGCCATCTGTGGTAAGGAAATTAAATAGTGTACTTAAAGTGATTCAATAATTAAATATGTATTTATTAAATCATTTGTAATAGCTTTAGTATATGACCTCAGGACTCAAAGGCAACCACATCGTAATTGCCCTTGAAGCTTCATTGAAAAATGAATTACAGAATCAGCTTTCTTTCCTATTACTGCCTGAACATACTTTACCTTGAAACTTCATTGCAAAGAAACTTTCCTGTTACTCACAACCTTTGCACAGTACCTAATCACCACAATATGACAAGGGGCAGGGGAAGAAGAGGGATGTCAGCCAAAGTTGGCAATAAACTCACACTGTCTGAAAAATCATCTGTGGAAGATGGCAGATGATGAGAGAAGGCAGGTACACTGTACAACAACTGGAGAGGAGAAAAGGAGCATTAGCAAATGAGTTATGAAAAATAATGAAAAATCAAAAAGTACCAAAATTCTGAAATTTGAGAGATACCAAAATTCTCTTTGTACTATTAGGTACTTCCATCCTTTGAGATATATTCATTCATTCATTAGTTACCCCCTTTTCTGTTGGTGTATTTCTTAGAAAACAAGTTCAATTTTAGCTATGGGTGAAGAATAGAGCATTTAATTGATTAACTGAGAACATGACATGTTTCATGAAACATTGACTGAAGGTTACTTGAATATTTCGAATGATTTATTTTTCAATGTCCATTCTCATGAGTCATGTACAAACATTTATGAATGTGTGAATTAACCCTTGACGAATTTCTTTTAAGCTAATTCTGGAAAATATGGTGAAAATAAATATATTACAAAAATTGTAAAGAAATGCTAAAGTTTTTCTTCCTTATTTGTTCTCTTGTTAATTGACAGGGTTTCCTCTGAAAGAATAATAGCTGGAAAATATCCTTGGAAGCTCCAGTTTAACCTCTTTCTCCTGTTTTCTAAAATCAAATGGACAAAGTTTTATTATTCTACTTCTAAAACCACAGATCCTGTGTCATTTTGTTCATCCTTCTCTTTAGTTTCTGCAGCTTAGTAAAGCTTATATTAAGGGAAATTCTTTCCAAAAGTAATTTTAAGGAAAAAGTTTTTCTTAAGCTAACACAGTTCTTATTTCTTCTATTTTCAACTTCAGCTCTTAACTTCTTTCTACCGCATTCTCAAATTTGCAGTTAGGTAATTTTAGATAAATCCCTTGGCCATTACCTACTCCACCACACTTTACTTTCCATCAAATAATATACTGGATCATTTTGCACCTATGACACGAATTAAATTTGGAATCTTTAATAAATGAAAAAATATATATATATATATATGTTTTGGAAAATCATTGACATGTAAGGGAGAGGCATTAAAATAAATTTATTTTTATACTGTTTTTCTGTTTACTTGAAATATGAAATAATATTAACATTGAAATATAGTGTAATATCTAATGTCTTACAAATTTGAAATGGTAGATCAGCTTGACTCAATTAAGAAATTTGCAAACATATCACATTAGCAAGATAACATTTCTTTCAGCCCCTTTCTTCCAGCTGTTTCCAGTTTTTGGTGTTAGAAAACCTCACTCTAAGTGAGGAAAAGTGTATATGTATATATATATATATATATATATACACATACTTATACATACATACATACATTCAATATTGGGATATTTAAAAACAAAATCTATTTGGGGACTGCTTTTCAAATAACGAGTCAGAAAGATTTTTCTCTGGGTTAAAACAAACCCCACCTTTAGTTTTGCCTGAAATATATTGCAGCAGATGATAAAGATGAAGCTGATGGTTGATATTCATTGACTGCTGAGGTGAAGATGAATTTCCTAGTAAAACTACAGAAAGCAATTCTTAGGAGGCAAAACTTTTTTATTGACATAGGGCCAAAGGTGAATATTTTCAGGAGCTTAGATAAAACTAGCTTTGCATCTTTTGAATTTTATGCTGGAAACGAGGGAGAAAAATATGCTCCCTACTGAACCATAAGACTCCAATAGTTTCTCATGCCTGCAAAATTCAAAAGTGCCTTGTGGTATAAACCTCAAACCTGGAATATTGTCCTCCTTATTATATTGAGAAAAACGTATTGAGAGCGAAAGCAATCCACATTCACATTTATAAAGCTGTGAGGGTTTTGAAATTCATGCCTGGATGAGCACCGTATAAGCTTTTTTTTTTTCTGATTTCTCACATCTGCCTTTCTACTATAGTACTATAGTAACAGTTCAAAACAAGGCAAATCAGAGATTATATGCAATTAACATAGTTGTTAAAACCTTTTTTGTCTAGATGAAGGAGGGTTTTCATATATTGTTTTATGCTTTCTGTAAAACAGCATTTTTCTTACTTTTTTTAAAGTTAAAACATAAATTAAAGCATCATTTTCCTTGACTGTAACAGATTTAAACAAATTGGAAAATGTAAGTCTGCATGAGAATCAACTTTAAATTGATCTTATTTTCTTTACTATCTGATATTAGTTGGAAGTCAAAATTGGTTTTTTTTGGAAGCGCGCTGACAGAGAGTCCATGCTTTTATTTTCAAAATACATTTGTATTTTAACTAATGTAAAGAAAACCTTCTTAAGTATTCTGGAAGAAAATTTGAGCATATAAGAACTTATTTGTCTAATTTTTCAACTTCTGTCACATGCTTTACATTGTGGTCAAAATAAGTCAAGGTGAAGAGCAGACAGCATGTCCCATTGACAAGGCCAACTGTCATGGCATGGTTTCATAGCAGGTGCGGAATGTATTGATAGATTATTCATCAAAGAAATCAAATAGGAAGATAAAATGCATTAAGTCATTTATAGGAAGGCATTCAAGAACTGTGCTGTTATAAAAAAGTATCAGATTGCTTTTTCATGCAGTATGTCAATTGAAATATGGACATCATTCTGGGAACTAGGTGTGTTTGCAAAATTCAACAGGGATATTCTATTGCTAATATTTGGCTTGTTTCCAAGCATGTAAGTGTCCTTGAAGTATCTTGAATTAAAAGCTAATAGCTGTTCCGTTTAATGGAGTTCTAGTCTGTGACCATTTATTTTCCTCCTCTTCCTCTTTCCTTCCTCCATTCGCTCAATTCAGATGCTTTCTGATATTTAAACACAATTAATCAGAAATTCTACAACAGACCAGAATAAAATAATAACAATGAAAAAGCCTCGGGGCATAAATAGATTATTTGAAAAAATTTATTAAATAATTTCATTTTAGTGACCTGTCAACTTTATAGAAATTAGTTATTAAATAATGACTATGTAGCAAAATTATAAATATCACATTAATTTCAAACTAATGTTTGACATTTTACTAATCAAAGAAATTTACAAATCACATGTGGAAAAATAGATTGTATTTTCTAAGTTCTTGAAAATAGTATCTCTCCTATATAATTATTTCTTTTTATTTTTAATTTGGATATGAGTGTGTATTCAATTTTCTTGAAGGAACACTGAATCATTACATTATAGAGGTCTAAGATGTGCATATTAGGGTCTACTTTTCCAGTGATAATTTCTTTTAAATTAGTATAAAGGAAGTATTTATTATTATAATATCCTTGTTTTTAGTTAGGTATTTTAATTATATAAACATACTAAAAATAACCTATAATTTATTCAGGAACCAAGTGTATCAGCAAAATTTCTGTCATTTACAAACCATTTTATTTGCAACAATAGGTATAATTTAAACCTCAAAGTTTTCACATGAAGTTTTGAGAAATGTGTTAGTAGCATAAAACACTGTCTCTTGTTCGAGAAATATTCATTTATGATAAATATGCAATATATTACATATATTTATACTATCTTTGTATACCTTACATATATGTGTGCATATTTATATCCATACCATGCTCTTTCCCTGAAAAATGAAGCAATATATACATAGATAACTATTATTTATTATATGTTTTACATTTCTGAAGAGTATTTGAGAGGAAGAGCTCTGTCTTGGTGAAAAATATTGAATCAGTCTGAATTTTTATAATTTCCGTGTAGAAAAATGAGACTTACAAAGAATGTTCCTGTCACATGGAATTCTATTCTGTTGCATTGATATTCATGTTATTTATAACTGTAAGTGGAACTTTTTTTTTTTTTTCTGGGGGTTTCCAGGCTAGTCTGTAAATTATCTCAAGAATGTAAGTTAATATTTATAAAGGAATAATTGTGCAAAGAAAACCTATCCAAACTTCTGGAGAAAAAAATAGATATTTTTAATTATTATTTAGGAAATGATAGATTTGTTTTCAATGCTAAAATACCTAAGAGTGCAAACTCATTTAAAATCCTGATTTACACAGAAGTATGTACTGTTATAAAAAAAAAAAAAGAGGAAGTGGCCTATTTAAATTTCATAGCAAAAATCTAGTCAGAGGAGAAAGAGAGGAAAAAGGTATAATTATAAAAATGCTTGGGATGCTATTAAAGAGTAATGGATAGATAGAAATTTAACTTCAGAATCATAAAAATATAGACATTTAATAATGATCTTTACTTGATGCTTACTCAGGAAGTTACTTGAAGGTCACATCTGCACCATGTTCTCAGAGGCTTCTATGCCAATGTATTTGAAGTTATTTGCTTCTATAATTAATCTATTATAAGTTGCTTGTATTACATTGAGTGGACTTTTAGATAAGAAAAAGAAAATATACCAAACAAAAGATAGAGAGAGAGAGAGAAAATAACTGAATAGGAGAGAGGAGAAAAACAAATGACTGAGGGAAGGAGAGGGGACACATGGTATCATCACATAAGCTAGTGGAAGAATGCACATTTATTTTGCAATTTCATATTGATTTTAATCTTAAAAAAATATTGCCACAATATTAAATGAGAATATATATTTTCTGTCACTTCCTAGTGATATACAGAAAACTGTAAAAATTGACATATGTAATGAATTCCTTTAAAAAGTTGTAATAGACTTTCTTTAAATGATATTACAGGAAAATTATTTGTTAGGCAGAATTGGGATATTATTTATTTTGGAGGTAAATGCTATTTTAAAGAGATTCACTGGTTTCTTAATTCACATTCTCTTCCATCATCTTATTTTAAATTTCTGCAAAGGACTTATCACAAAGTGATACATGCATGTATGTGTATTCATCCCTGATGTGTGTCCCATTACTAAAAGGTTACCTGATGAGAGGATATAAATGTCTTGCATGGATTATTGAAAATAATATTTATTAAATGAATAAATGTGCTATATATGTGTAGATATACATATATAATGTATATATGTACAACATATGTGTGTACATAATATATAAATATATATTACTTTTATGTATATAAAACTTAATGAGGTTCCTTTTCAGTGATGGTACATTTTGCCATCTTATCAATGATAACTCCTTGGCACCTGTGTGTAACTATATATACATCAATGACTGAGTCTCCAGATGTGCATTGAGTCAGTTCTTTTAGACTGTGTATCTACTCTACTCAAAATGAAAACAGCTCCATTTCTGCATAGTCTTCTTGTGTCAGAAAATCAGATTGCATGCACTCAGGATAGTGCCAGTTGTTTATTTTGATATTAAATATAACTATTGTGGATTTACATTCACACTTAATGATGAAATGCCAAGTTCATGACAATTGTGTAACACATCTTTACAGTGGTATACTGTGAACATATGAGTGATGATTTCCAGTGTTTTATAGATTTCTTTTTAAAGGAAACGTACAGGCAGGAATGAAGAAGAGTGGGGAGACAGGCAGGAAAAGAGGAAGAAACAGCATTTAATTTATTTTATTCAGTTATTCATCATTGGTGCCTTCCCTAGTCTCAGTTCTTGAACCAGCAACGTTGGAATGTATGTGAACTGTGTCTGATTTAAACCACTAGGTCACTGGGTTACACCCTTTTAGATTTTATTGACATAAAAAGTTATGTATCTGTTAAATGGAAACACATAACGAAAACTTTGTAGTAGTTTGCCTCTGTAAATTAATACTTGCCATGAAGATATTTATATCATACACATTTCTTAAGCATGATTGGAAAATCCTTGTGCATCTGGTAAGGCTTCGTACAAACTCTGTACCTTCCATGAATTTTTCTAAAATCTAACACTTTCCAGAACCTAGCTCTCAACTCCCTCAAAAGCCTTATCCATGCCTGCATTATATTACTTAACACGTTTTATTTTCAGGTAGAGAAAAAATATTAATATATGCCTTTCTAATAAAACTAGTCTCCCTACTTCAGATTATAAATAAATCATTAAAGGTAGTGAGAGTGTTTGTTTAATCTTTGCCCTTCTCAAACTACCTAGCTTAAAGTCTTGCCCACAAGATAATTTTCAGACATAGCTAATTGAATTATAAATCACATGTGTAAGACTAGACTTTAGTTAAAACATAAAATGTCAGAAATCTAACTTTACTTTAGAGTCAGATCTATTAATTGCATTTATATGTATATTTATTATTTTCCAAAGATTAATTTTGTGGTCTAGTTACTTAGAAACATAGCTTCTGGAAAAAGAAACGAATGAGACTGGAGCAGTGGGTGTAATATAATCCATTTTATTTTATGTAGTTAAGACTACTCAAGACCAGCATTCCACCTGCTAAAATGCAACCAATTATTGCAAAAATGCAATGAAGTAGTTTCTAAATGTTCAAGGATATTAAAGTAACACCTATTAATGGTCAATGTTCAGATTGTTTTTACTGTATCAAGTTAATGTGTAAAACATGTTTAAATTCCCAGATGATCCAATGAAAATATATACTTTTATATCTGTAATTGGTAATGCAATATCTGCACATTCACAAATATTAGATTACAATCATGATATAGATCTTTAAAACCACTTTTTAGAAAGAGTGGTTTGAGAAAGAAAGTAGTTTTGAAGGATTCCTTTGGATGTTTTGAAGTCATTCTTTCTGAAAATTTGCTCCTGATGTTTTATAAGCATATGGTATACTATAGGAGCTTGCAAAGCAAATAGCAGAAGCCAGATTTTGCTGACAGACACCACTATTGATATTTTTTTAATAGGAGAAGAGAAAGGGTCATCATTTGAACATCCGGTTCAGGTATAGGTTGTGCATTGAACTGCTTCACAGGACACCTCTTGCATCTCTTATAGTGGAATTGGTACCCTAGTAACCATACAATGCAGCATCTCTGGTGGGAAGTCGGCAGCTATCATGGGCATCATTACAATACAACGGAAATAATTTGTTAAGAAATTAGGACTTAGTGGTCTGTTCATATACACTAATTTAAATTTAAAAAATTAGAATCAGGCGTGCTCAACATGTGCAGATCACAAACTCCTGGGTCTGAGTCCCATCCTGGGTGAAAGTGTGAACTAAAATGGAAATAAAATAGAATGCTTCTTCCTCTCTCTTCCTACCTGTTTGCCTGTTCACCTTCATTCTTGCTTCACTTTCCTTTAAAAAATAAAAAACAGATTAGAATCAATACAGAGGGTAATTTACTTAAAAAGCTCACTTGACCATCTAAATATAATACCTCAGGACAAAGAGTTGAGTGTAAGCATTACTTTATCGTGACTGGGAAGAGGTGTGTGTGTGTATGTATGTACTATTCCTTTTGCTTAACAAATATATGAATATATTTTGTATGAATGTGTGTATATGTGTATATGCAGCTAAAGAGAGACACTCAATAAGACAGTGAAAAATGACTAAGCATTGCATCTCAACTGGCATCTAACTGAGTTCGCACACTCACACATATACGAATGCGTGAATCAAGATTCAACACAACACACAGACATCACCACCACCGTAATCACCAGTGAACAACGATTGCACAGCAAAAGCAATGCAGTCTATTTGATTGGTTAAGATAGTGAAAGCAATATAAAGAGGAGAAATTCAAATTAAAATAGCATTTAGGTCAAAGTGGGAGCAAATGAGAATTTCTGTCTAGAGCTGAAGATAGTTTGATTCCATGATTGGATATGAATAATTATATGCATGCATATATGTATGTATATATAAGTATATATATGCACAAACATATATGAAGCTCGTAACGATGACAGTACAAAACTATTATTACTAATACAAAAGACTTTTTATTTCTTACTCGAAACATATGCCGTGATGTTTTCATCTAATAATATTATAGCAATAAAACTTTCCATTTATCTAAGTAACATAAAGCCAATTTCAGCCTGGTTTTAATTAGACTGTAGACAGTTTTAATAATTCCCAGATTTGTAACATCGAAGCCTGAAACTTCATTTTTCAAACTTTTGGTATCTATGAATATTTGGGAATCATAATTAACTCGGAGAAAGACTGTAAAAGATTATCAGCATGTAGTGATTGACAGGATCATGAAAAATTTTTCTACAAGATTCTGATATATTTAGCCTGCATTGGGTTTTTTCCTGTAGTGTCCGTTATCTCAGTTTTGTTTTCAGTTCAGCTGAATCAAACAAGGAAAGTATTGATAAGCGTAATTCATGAAAAAAATTTCTGATTAGGAAAAAAATCACTAAACCTAGACCAAATTACACACATAAGTGAATTTTGTCCAAGAAAAGACTCTTGATTCTGTTCAACATTTTTACTTTTTTACCACCAATATTTTCCCTCATATCCTTCAGCTGCAATTTAACTGGCATGCATCTCCCTTCAGATCACGAGGCCATTCCAACATCTTTTATTTCATGACCTACATATGCTACTTAGCTTCCTCTTTCATTGTTTCAGCCACAATCTCACAAGTGTAAATTCTTAGATCAGTGTTCACTGTATTTCATTGCTTTTTCCATAAGATTGGAGGTAAATATGATGTATATTTTTATAGTATTGGAACTTTGAGTCCAGATGTCTAACCAGCTGGGACCCTTACATGTAGGTTAAAAGTCCACTGAGAACTTACAGCATTGCATGTATACTCCCTGACACAAATGAGGCAGTTATTTACTTATGTGTTTGTTGTATTCTTTTTTTTTCCTTCACAGTTTTCTTATATCTGCTACCAAATTCATGAAATACCAGGCTATGCTTTTGAAACTAAAACCCTTGATTTAAAAAAAAAAAGCCAGAAAATAGTCAAAAGTTGCAAGGAAATAGCTAAATATCTCTAGTCTTGAATTTTCTTCTACATAACAAAGGAAAAATATATGTATAATATCCAATTATGGCAAGAGGAACAGTACGTTTATTTATACATGGTGAGGATGTGTCAATCTGTGCCACCTTTCATTAGAAACATCCGAAATATATATCATAGATAAATATGACTAGTGATCTAACATTCCAGTGTAAGGAACTTATTCTAGGAAGGAAATAAATACTTGAAAGGTATATTCACTTGTGTCTATTACACCACCATAAGTAACTGAAAAAAAATATAAAAAATGCTTATGTAAAGTTATGATACACCTTTAAAATGGAATATATAATCTGAAAACTTTCTAGTGATATTAATTGATATAGAAAATGTCTTGAACAATTAAAGGAAGCATGATTCAATATCATTTATTTAGTCACTAAAAATATTTATAAGGTGTTACTTTCTATGAGACCAGGAGATAAAATGAGGAGTCCAGAGAGATAGGAACACTGCCTCTATGGAGTTCAAGTTAACTAGAGGGTGATCTGTTGAACACACACACACGCACACACTCATCACACATTACATATAATAAAAGGCGGGTGGGAAGAATAGAAGGATATTCACCTAAATCTTAATACTATGTAATTCCCTCTGGGGAATGGGATTTTTTTGTCATTTTAATTTTTGAAAGTATGTTCAGTGGAGTTTTATGATTCTGCAGAGAGTACATATCATATTTATAACCAGAAATAAGGGTTGTCATCTTAAAAATAATTTGGCAAACAAAATGGAGTGGCCTGTTATTAAAAGCAGAGGTAACTATGACATGGTGCTAATTAAAAAAGAAGAAAGGTCGAGGTATGTAAAATGCATATAAATAGGTTTGCCCTACTGATGCTATGCATCTCGAAGACTCAAAGAATAACCTAATTTCTAATCTACATTTCTATTCCAATATCGTAAAAACTGCTTGAGGATCAGCATGAACATTGGCATTCCCGGAAGATCCAGACACATGTCAGAGTGAATGAAATTTCTTATTGAGAATTCTATCATTCAGGGCACCGAATTCTATAAAAAAAATAGGAAACATGTCTCATATTTTCTGGTTTTTTACTTCAGGTGTGTGACTCTGTGTAGTTTAGAGACATTAGATATTGAAGCAGCTTCTAAAGTGGTTTGGGCAAACCAAGCCCCATTTCGTAATTTAACAGGAAACTTGGGAGTTCCTGCAGTTATTAAGGCTTCTTAAGCTCTCTCCAGCATCCAGTGCTATCTTTCAGAAGAAAGAAAACAATTAAAGAGCAGGGAAACACTTCAGGCTAAGTTTGCAGAAGAGGTGTGGATTTAGAAACGAAATTCTTGGTTGTTATAAAGTGGCACAGGCAGTAACACCCCAACAGGCTTAATTTAGCAAATTAACAGTGGGATTCTGCCTGCTTTAATACAGATGCAATCCAGGCTTCCTCACAGCACCTCTTACCATTTGTTTGAGCAGTGTAGGGTTTTATATATTCCCGTGGTGACTTCTATGTTTGACTGGAATTCACGTTGATTTCTACCCACTGACTGTGTGCAAAATTCTCATCCAATTTGGGTGTTTTTGTTTATGTCTCTCTTCCTTCTTTCCTTCATTTTACCCTCTGAACGGCGGAACTCGAGGAAGATATTTGTACTATTTTCCACTGCTACAATTCAAAATAAAATAACTCCTTAGGAACATATTTTGAGAAATGTAGAGCACAACAAATGGTGTATAATTGTTTAATTATGCTCTGTGATAAAACCACACAAAGAAAAAGAGAAAAAGAAGTCTTGACGTAAATTGGCCAGCTTTGTTTGACAAGTAATTGGCTAGAGCAAGAGTTCTCCAATAACACAAGACCCAGAGAATTAGATGGCATTACCTCTAATTCATTAAGGCACTTTCAAGTGTTTTCCCAAATGGGCTCATGCAGCCCCCAGGGAAATGCATAACTAACATGTACTAGATGCATCACGGCTCAAACACTCTTAATTTCCCATACTCCTTTCCAATAGTCTTTGGGGAGATTATCTGTGATCAAAATTAGCTGTGAAATAAAACTCCAATCAAATAAAAGGAATATATATATACATATATATATATATATATATATATTTGAAAAAGCACTTCGGAATTTTTATTGGTCAGCATAAGCTGATATAATAAAGAGTCCCAGGATTTCAGTGATTAGCTCAGTAGATGGTGATGCATTGGTTTTGTAAAGATTGCCAAGGTGCTAGGAGTGAATTTCCATTAGATTTAAAGATCTAGGCTCTTTCAAGCTTGTAGTTCCACCATTGGCCTGGTTCCCCAGCCAGACCTTTGAATCCTCCTTTCAATTCCCATGGAGATAAGAAAGAAAAAGAGGAGCAAAGCCCTTTGGGTATTTTGCTCCTAAATGAATCAGTTCCAGAAATGGCATTCATCTCTAGGCCCCACTTACATTGACCAGTCCTGTAACTATCATGGGAGGTGGGGAGTATTGTGTGTCTGGAACCCTGAAAAAGGAAAAATTAATTTGATGAGCATTTAGCCAATGGCTATCATGAAAGAAAATTCACTGAGGAAATGATCTTCTTTAGGAAATAAATACAAAATGAAATGAAAAGTAAGTTTCATCTTCATGAAATATATCTTCAGTTATTTTTGGAATGATAAAGTGCATGTGCCTTAGATTCAGGATCTTACAAATCTTTTTATTTTTTATTTGATGTTCTAGGAAAACTTATTTTCATATAAAGATGTGAACTATAAAACACTTTCTTTTAATTTCCTTTTAGGAAATCAGTGTTTGATCTGCAAAGACTCCTTCATAGTTAATAGTATGAATCTTTTGATTTTTCCACAGCAACAGATTCTGCTTACAGCTGATTGTATGCAAGTACCCTTTGGGTGTTAACGATAATTTTTACAAATCTCATGAAGTTCTCATGGACAATAGCTCCTATATTTACTGATAAAGGTATTTTCTCGGTACTGCAGAGATTTTGTGATATTGCACAGTCAATGTCTTATTATTTCTAATGGTAAAGTAGGTAATGACTTTAAAAATTCATGGTATAAACTCTAAAATTCCTAGTGTTTAATTTTATTGTACATAATTTTGCTTACTGTATCATTACATCTATTTAGCTAATGAGGCAAAACATTCTCCGAAGCATGAGGGAAAGTAGAAGAATACATTAAGAATAATGCATGATTGGATATTCTGTATGTTTTTTATGTGCTCATTTAATAAAAATCCTTTTAGATTCACGGCAGATCACCTAGATGTTTAAAAAGAATTCCAACTTAGATAGTTAAACTATAAATGAGATATATCACCTTGAGAGAGTATAAGTTTTAAATTATTTTCTGTTCTTAGGTTCAGTTTTCCCATAGAAGATAATTTGTAAATAATTTATTTTGATGAGTGCTGATTGTAAAATGTTATGTGCAAACTCTAACATTAGGTCTTAGAGTAAAAGAAGGTTGAATCAAGCTTGAATGTTGATTTCCAAATAGCTTACATGTAGTCAAAGAAAGAATGAATAAGGAGAAAGGATATAATTAATCTGTAAGTAGCATAAACAACAGTGCCAGGTGGAATTAAGTATTTTAAAGAAAATGAAATTAGCATGCCAGAAATTATAAAGGAAAAGGATGGGAAAGAGTAAGTGAAACATTAAAGAGAAAAATTCAAGTTAAAGGTGATAAAGAAATGGAAATAAAATAATCAGGAAAATGATGCTAAATATTGTTGCTTAAAACAAAGATGAGTTAGTAAGACAAAACAAATGAGAAGAAAAAGAAACGAGACATTGTCTGTTAGGGACACTGAAACAAAGTTTAGGGAATGTTAGCAGTGAGATTCATAAATTTAAGGAAATAGTGGGCTAGATAGTGAGATCAAGATCTAACAAGAGAGAATGAATAGGCAAAGATGATGTGAACATAGTCGAGCCTTTGGCTTTCATATTCAGACTGGCCAATCAGACTTTCTATTTTCAGGGAAGTTGGCCATAGCTTGAAATATTTGGAGCTGGTCAAAACAGACCATGATGCATGTATTATCTATTTCATTATTTCTATTCTTATCCTGACGTTGACACCTCCCTCTTCTAAGACAATTGGCAAGAAAAACAAGACATTTAGTTAGACTAAGATCAAATTCCAGCGTTATGACAAATTGACAGTATAATTTTGACATTTCTTTATCCCAGCCTAAAATTATTCCTTAATAGAAGTGAAGATAATTTTTAATTTGCTGGTCTATTGTTAGTAGTAAGTGAAATAGTACGCCTGTGCAGGTAAAAAACTAAAACAATGTAAGTGCAAAAGAGATTTAGCGTAATATCTCACTCTCTTGCTTCTAGCCTATTTACACATAAAGGTCAGTTATCCCTCTTTTCCTCCCTCCCTCCCACCTTCCCTCCCTCCCTCCCTTCCTTCCCTCCTTCCTCCCTTCCTTCCTTCCTTTTTTTGGAGTTGCAGGAGAATAGTTATATAGATATAGAAACACTGCTATAGGATTTCTCTGCCTTATATTACAGTATAATAATGAAAGACTGAATCTAAAACAAAGCTCCTAGATACCATATTCAGGATTTAGAGTTGGCTACAGAGAAAAAACTCAGAGACATGAAAAAGAGAGTTTGAAACCCTGTAAGGACAATGCCATAAAAGTCAAGGTCAGGGAATGTAATGAGGCATTACTTAAGAGAAGCACTGTCAGAGGTTTTGCAGACATTGATGTCCATGTGGGTAGAAGAAGGTATTGATGCTTGTCAATAAAAGTAACATTATAATTTTAAAATGCTAATTTCTGCTGCGTGGATGGGTAGTGATTTGATTGAGGAGAGTTGTATTTTAGGAAAATACTCCAGAAAAATTCAGGTGGGTAAAAAAAAAGATGGAAAATAATATTTGAAGAGTATATCCTTTGCTTTTCAGAATTGCTATTAGTCATTGAATGAAAAAATCTTTTATATTTGAAAAAATTACAAGATAGATATTACTTACATTTAGTGGCCTTTTCATCTTTAGCCTCAATTTCTTTTGTGTTTGTTAAAAACTAAGATAATAATATCAATTCAATAAGAATATTGAAAAAATCAGTTGAATGAACTGCTTAGTACAGTGCCTGAAATTAAATCTCTTATCAATCGATGGTACTCTCTAATTATTCTTTTTATTCCTATTTAATATATACAGAATCTGAGGCTAAGAATTCTGGTGTAAATAGTCAGTACCAGAATCTAGATTTTTCTGAAAACTCTTTCCAGGTTATAGCATTTATTTTTCATTTTCTGTTATCTCCTAAAGCACTTAGCAATGTTATTCAGATAAAGAGCATGTGTTTTTACTGACTAAATAATTAGTAAATAAATTCTAGTAAGCACCTTTGGTTTCTGTGATATTCTAAATCTGAAAAAAGTTCCCTAATAAGTCACTTGACTAAGAAATGGTAATCCCGTTTATGATGCAGATGATGTCTTGTTACTTAGAGGACAGTTTAATGAAATCCACGAGCTGTGTCATTTTTCTCTCTAGAGGTATACAAGAAAGGAAAAGGTTAACATAAATTTCACAGAATTTTCAGAGAAACTACCTCACATGTAGGACACATTGCACTTAACATCTTGCAGAGCATCTGCCCTTAATTTTCAACTATGAAAAGCTAAATGAAATGGCTATTAGAGTATAAACAGCATTAGGAGAGTGACTTGCTTCTTAATGTAGCTCTAGTAAGAGCTGGAAGAAATCCCAACTCTGGCAGAGTATAAGGATTTGGAGAAATTTTTGTTTGCTTCTCATTCAGCTGAAATGTTTTCATTGCATTTAACTAGGATTCACATTGTTTTATTGTTCTTTAAGTACCAGGAAAATCTATGAGATTGTTTTGAAATGGATGATTTATTTCCTAATTATCAGAGGTAGTTAGCAGATGGATGAAGGAAGAAATGCTTTTCCATTTGCCTATTACTTAATAGAAAATTTATCTGAAACAACTATTCATACTAAAATATACAGTTGCAGTTCAAAAAAATATGTTTAAATTGTTCTTTTCCAAATACCTCAAGATCTAGTTTCTCCATTATTTCACAGCCCAGTGAAATTTATATAAGGTTACCTTTTGGAAGTTCAGTCTTTATAAAGTAAAACTTAGTATGTTTTTCGTGGCACCCAATGAAAATATGACTATCACAAGAATCCTTTTTCTACTAAATTATTCATGTAAAATGCTGGATGTTTTCAAGGCATGTCAACTGAAAAAATTAATGTGTTTAATGTTTTAGGCAACCACTTATGAGAATACATGTTTCTGAAATTTCAAATAATTATAGTTGCCAGTACATATCAAGTAATTTATCAAGTGCTATTATGTCATATCTTATACTATTTGCTGTATTTCCAAATAGATTTGAGATTTCCTTGATGTAAACATTACCAAAGTTTTGCTAAGATTAGACCTGTATCAATAGTTCATTAATCTTATTTTCTTCCTTTATACCTAATATTATGTAAGATTATTCCTGAGTTCCCTCCAATTCTAAAAATTGCACTTGATTGCTCTAAGTTGAAGTTAAGTTCCATCTACTTTTGCACCATATGTTGTACCTTGGATTTATTGAAATGTAAACTTCTCATCTTCATGTGGAAGGGAAGTAGCAAAGATTCTTGAGGCTGTGATCTGAAAGACAACACACAGCCAGACCAACAGCGAGAGAAACTGAGATAACAACAGTGGGTACACCAAAGTGAGCATGCTGTTAAGACACTTGTTCCTAGTTTTATGAACATATTATGGAGCTGACAGATGCTATGATAAATCTGTATAGAGATATTGTCTGCAGCATAATTTTTATGTATTCCCATTAAAGTTGTACGTGCCTGTGGCTGTGAGCAAATATATTAGCATACGTGCTGTTCCACCTGCCTCATTTTCTTTCTCTGGGACACACATTCTGCCATCTCGGCATCCTACAGAATTAAAGTTTCCAGATATCACTGATAGTTGTAACACTTCTTATTTTCACCATAAAAATATGCTGTGCTATTTTGGGCTTCCTTTGGGAAATACAGACATGCAAACGCACATGCACAGACACAAACGCAAACATAAGACTTGAGGTTTGCCTTGGTATCCTAGTAGATAAGGCTTCTGTACATCGTTCAAATACATTCCAAGATCTGGATAAGGGGGAACATGCAAGAGAAAAAGCTAAATAAAATAAATATTTCTTCCTTGATTCTCTTCCTGCCTGCCTGCCTGCTCATTTTCATGTCTGCTTGCAACTTGTCTTTAAAAAAAAAGAAAAAAAGCAAGCAAACTATGAACCTGTGCACTTAGATTTTGAGCTAATATTGCATGTCCACAAAATTAAATAAATAAATATCAGCGATGTTGCAGAATGAATGGACTTAGATTGATTTACAATTTAGTTAATTGAGAAAAATAATATTTTTGCTTATAGGGTTTTAAATGATTACATTTTAAATAAAAAGGAGAGTAAGAGTTCACTTTTATTTCTAAACTTTTTTTTTTTAAGGCTTATTTCATGCAATTATTGTACAGAATCCTCTGCCCAAGTCTCAGATAACTTTCATGATTTGCCATAAGGAAACCCAGCCTCAGCCTTGTTGACTGTTGAGATATATTTATCTTCACCAGACTCAACTCTTACTGTCTCTCTGTGAAGTCTTGATGAAGTAGCTAAATTAATCCCCAAAGGACATTTCAAATTGCCAGCTGAGTTTTCTTTTAGTCTTTTCACAAACAGGCATTAAGTTCTGTGTGAAGAAAATTTTGCTTTGCATTTTATCAGATATCTTGCATGTTTTCAGTGTTGACAGTGTATTCTACATTATTCTTTATTCACATTGTTCTTTTTAGAGATTCTGAAAAAAATCCACTAGATTCGTATATGTGTGTATATGTGTTCATTTTCACAAGCATGGTATTCATATATAGTCATATATGTGGTACACATATGTAAATATGTATGTGCTATTAAAAGGTACGCCCAGATGCACCCAGGTGGCCTAGGGTTAGATTTGCTACCTTTGGTCAAACCCAATCCACATATATCCAAGGACCTGAGTTTTTGCCCCAGGTCTGGGAGAACAATCAAAATGAACAACTAAATAAAATGCTTCCTTTCTGCCTTCTCTTTCTTCCTGCTACCTTCCTATTAACCTTTATTTCTAACTATACCTTTCCTTCAAAAAAAAAAAAAAAAAAGATAAGACTAATGCTTACCTTAAAATGCGTTGTCATTCACTTGATTGTAAGTGCAACTTAAATTACTGTATATAATATTTCATAATATAAGCTAGCCTGCTTTTTATCAATTCTACTTATGCTTTATTGGTATTTTATCAACTTGATTTGATTCAACTGCAGAAATGCTTGAATTTCCTGTGGAAATTAAATCAGTCAATTGAATTTTAGGTATAGAAACTATTTTTGTATTTAGATGATGTTAATGGCCAATATAATTTTATGCCTTTTAACTCTTCTAAATTTAAGGTTTTTTTTTTCTTTTTAAAATACAAGACACGTACTGAAGAAACTATTTTAGTTAAGCAAATGATTGATTTGTATGATACTAACTTTGAGTAGCTTAAAAGAATTCTCATGAATATAGCCTTCATATATTATGATATATTAAGAAATTGTATGTGTGTTATGTCATGTAGGAATGTTCTAGAGTCAAAGGGTTTAAGCATAATCTTTAAAAGCCTTGTTCGGTTGTTTATTTGTTTTTTGTTTCAATAGACATGCAACATATCACAATCAAATTTGGCTATTTTTGTTTGAAGAACTCCTTTGAAATAGAAAAGAGGAGGATAAAATTTAGTATAAAGATTGCCCAAAATTTATAATTATTTTGGAGCGATTTAGCTAGCATATTTTAACTACAGCCTGACTTAAATTACAGTTCTTCATGATGGATAGCACATAAGATACATAGCATTGAGAAATGAATAATATTGAGAAATGAAATTCTTAATCTTCTTAAAGAAACTAAGTCAAATCATTGTGGAACATTTCTAAGTTCAGGGACGTGTAATAGATATGGAAAAAATAGAAAAAAATCCTGATGTCCAAAACCATAACTACCACAGTGATCAGCAGCAAACCCAAACTGTGTGGTTTTGATTTATTTTGATAATTGACTCTGCCCAGAACAGCTAATTAAGCAAGTCTGCAGAAATGTAATTTCATACAGGTGGCAGTAATTTTCATAGATGATTACGAAATTGTATCTTCTACTCCCTGAAATGTAGCAAATATAAAATATACTTTGATTTTGAAGACCTAGTTCATTCATTTTGCTGTTAATTGTTGTTTTTTTGATCAGGAAAGATAACAAGTAGAACATATTAATGCTTCATCAACAACTTTAGCCAAATTAAAAGTATGTAAGTCTTTTTCTTTTCTATTTTTCTCTTTTTCTTTTGGTATGAACATGAGATGTCTATTTTAATCAATGGACTATTAAATATTTATAAAGTAAAAATGATAACTTAATGATTGTACATCTCAAAAATGAAAATAGGATCAGAAATGTCCTAAATACCAATTCATCTATAGTGGTTCTCTGCAGATGGAGACACAGAGAGTGCAGAGAATGCTGTTTTAATCAGGGTGGGCTCTGAGCAGAGCACGAAGACATTATCTGCCAGCATAGCTGAGGTTCCTGAGGGTACACAATTCCTGTATTATTAGAGGAATTTAGCACCTAGTCAAACACTAGCAAAACTTGATTCCTAAATCCAACAAGGAAGTTTATAGAGAACTTTGAATTCAGACATATTTGGAATGCACATTAGATTGGCCACTCCTGATCGGCCTGATATCTCAGACGAGGTAGTTCACAATGCCAACGAGTAAGGATGGGGTAAAATTTGGAAATCCCAGGCATGCAAGCAGGCCTTCTAAGGAAAACCTGCTATCAAACAGCAGGGTCTTAACTCTGGACTAAGGTGTCCAGGCAAAATTTATGAGAATCAAGAAATATAAATGAAAGCTAATGCAAAGTAGTTTTAAAAGAAAACTAAACAAATAAGCAAAGCCACTATATTGGGGCTTAGGGTCTATTATATCTTGAAAATACCCAAAGTTCTCATCATGAACAAATCATCTCCACAAAGGGGCTGTGTTAATCTGTAAATTACACCGATGACTGAAAGAATAAATTGAATGTGGGGTGTGCATGTGTATGGGTTGTGTGTCTCTATGTCTGTGGTGTGTGTGTATGTGCGTGGTGTATATGTGTCTATGTGTCTGTGGGGGTGTGTGTTTGCATGTGGTGTGTGTATATGTGTGTGGGGGGGTGTGTGTCTGGGTGTGTCTGTGTCTGTGGTGTATGTGTGTGTGGGGTATGTGTGTCTCTGTGTCTGTGGTGTGTGTGTATGTGTGTAGTGTGTGTCTTGTCTGTGGGGGGTGTGTGTGTGTGTGTGTGGATGTGTGTGTGATGTGTGTGTAGTGTGTGTGCGTGTGCGTGGTGGAGCATTAATTGCAAGATTGCCAGTTGTATTCACTTGTTTTTAAGCCCCAGCCTTGTCACATCATCACTGCAATAGTTGATTCTCAAATTGCTTTTCTTCTTTAGGGCCTGGTTCCTGAGCTAGAGAACCCATGAACATTCATATTTCTTGTGTCAGTTCCAGTAGTGAGAGGGGGTTAAAAGCATCCTTCTACCAGTGCACCTCGATTTTAAAAAAGATTTGTGTGACCCTTCATTTTCCTTTCCATGTAAAATTTCATTGTTTGTCTTCCCTTTTAGACTTTGTTGAGCAATTTGTTCTTAGCCTGTTATACTTCCTCATAAATAATTGAGCAAGGAAAGTATTTGTTCTACTACTTATAATAACCCAAAGGTTTGTATTTAAGAAACTTATCCAAACACTAAGGAGACATAATCACAGACTTAGAAAAAAGAAAAAGGACATGACAGAATGAAAACAAAGTACTTTGTTATTCAAATTATCTTCAGGTTGAGAGACAAACAATATTTTAATTCATATATATATACACACACATATACATATGCACATATACATATATATTCTCATGAACAGCAAAATTTCATCCTATTTTGAATTGCTGGTGCTTAGAAAAGGACAACTGGAAAATAAGACTGTGAAAGTTTCTGTGAATTTCAATTACTTATGGCTTAGCAGCAGTAATTGAAAAGCTAATTTGTTTAGTAATGAACTTTATCTGCAGAGAGAAAAGACAACCAAACCATTACTGAATTAAGCAGCAGCGACTTACTCCACAGTTTTCAGCAAAAGAAGGAAATAGAATTTACCTGCACTATTCTTCAGGTTGGTTAATAATAATCATACTTAGCTTTTTCAAACATATAGTACAGAGAGGGGTGTAGAAGTTAAGAGCATGATGATGAAAATAATATTGACTATTAGAGTATTAATATTTAATAAATTCTGGACAAATAAATGATATAGGGCCTTGTTCTAAGAAAGCTTTCTTGGAGACACCAAGAACAAAAAATGCATGATCCCAGCCTTCTTTTAATGATGTAGATACTATTTGAATATAAATAGCTATAATATAATATAAAGAATGGGATTGTTTAAATAAGGTACATGTGATTAATAAAAAGAGAGTGGAAAGATCTTATTTGATCTAGGTCTTGAAGGAGAAGGATGCTTAAAATTTCATTGAATATTTATGGAGGGATTAAATGGTGATTCTTAACAAGAGAGATTTTGACCTACATTTTTCCCTACCCCAATGGATATTTTGTAATATATGAAAACACTTTTGTCACAACTAGAAGGATGCAACTGAGTCGAGGTCAGGGATGCTACTAAACACTCTACAATTCACAAGAAAGCCCCCCAAAAGAAAGAATGATCCAAATTGTCAATTGTCCCAAGGTCAAGTAACCACGACACAAAGAACATTCCAAGCAGAAGGGAGACTACTCATGCAGTGAGACTTGGGAACTTGGAGAAGTCCCAAGTGGTCTAGTTTGCCTGAGGTACAAAGTATGTTAAGGACTATCAGGTTAGTGAAGGTTGTAAGAATAGCTTGTAACCAGTAGTTGGTTAACTGATTTCACATTAAAGCATTTCCATTTTTTAGTTGTTGATATTCTGATGTCACTGAATAAAAACTGTTTTCATCTGATAGAATATAAAACATATCATATATTCAAACAACATAATTTGAAATATTCACTAAGCTACACTTTTTCTAATATTCCTGAATATTCTTAGCTTGAAGAATTAGCAAGAATTGTCCTGGGAGAGCAATGATTAGGTCAGTTGCCTCCAAAGGAGCAAGCCACATACCCCTGAATTCCTGTCCCTGGGTATTGGAGGGGAAGCAACCAAGCAATCAGTGTGAACAACTAAATAAAAATAAAATAAAGATGCTGGTTCTTCTCTCTTCCTGCCTCCCTGCCTCCCTGTTTGCTTTCATTCCTGCCTGCACTTGTCCTTAAAAAATAAATAAATTAAAAAAAAAAAATTGATAGGACATTTGAAACATAGTCAAGTATCCTTGGAAAAATTTTCTTATGTGCCAGTTTCCTTCATACTCATTTACAAAGAATAAGATTATTTCCACTGATAAGTTCAATAATTCCAACATACGCCTTTCATGATTCTGGCATAAATTTCCTCCATTAAATACTTAAATATTTAATTATTTTATGGCATTTTCATGATTATTTTAATTACATATAAGTAGGGTGAACTATCTGTAAAAGACTAAGCTAGTTTGGTTGTGCAACCTCAAAAAGAATCATGATAAAGTGTATTGTTACTTATTTCACTTTTAATTTTAGTTGAGAAACGTCATTGTATCCGACTTAGTATAATTGCTTGTTTATAATTATCTGTGTCAAGTTATGATAAGCAACCTCTTACAATCAGAGAAACTTTATCAAGTAATGTATCATTCTTAAAAGGGCTGATCTCTACAGAATTATGCATGTACATATTACATATCATTTATCTAGAGAGTCCTTATATGACCAAATAACTTTCCAAAAACAAAATAACTTTTTTTCAATATATAAATATGATTGGACTTAGGAAATAATAAATTGCATTTAAAACATTTTTTCTGTACACATAATATTAAAGTCTGCAGAAATTATTTTAAAACTAAAATTTAAATGTTGGAAAAAATCTACTTTCTATGTGAGAGTTAATGATCCAAATATTGCTATAGAATGTTTTTTTCTTAGAATCTTTTTTTAATGGACAGCAATAAATAACTGATATTTTGTTATGACTACTTCCTCTCATAAAGATGGTGCTTTTGGAGGGTATTCATTTGCATAATAGTGTTTACAAATTTCCTTTGTAATTCCTCCTGTGTCTTGACTTTCAGATCGAAAACATAGTTAACTTAATGCCTAAGTTGTTCCTAGGCATTCAGCTTTTTCAAAAGACAGTTTCCTGTAACTATTATAACTGATAAATGAAATTTAATAGGTAGAACAATAGCATTTAAGTTTCGTTAGTCTTCTCTGATTTCTGTTTAACTGGATGCTATGTAAAGTTTATAGAACTATGTCTCTGTTAGCCCACTCGTGGTGGACCTCACAGGTAATAAAACATGTACCACTAGGCTCTATCAGACAATACGCAGCAATCTTATAAAACTATAAAATATGGTTTGGAATTCCCAACTTAGCTGAAAAAAATTGGTAAGATTGAGGAATCTTTCCTCAGATAGCATATATATTTTAGCAAATTTTATTAAAAATATCTAGAAATATAGTAAACCAGTCTATGAGGTGAGGAGAAGCACGAAGGGGGACTATTTTGCAGTAGAATTTGCCTCTGGATGCTAAACCAATTTCAACGTGATAGACTATTAGAATCTACATCTGCTTCAAAAATTCAATTTAAGATACTAAGAGAAACTATTCATAATGCTTTTGATTCAGACACGGTCCCTTACTTGCATGGTCGATTTAATAATCACAGGAATTAAGTTTCATCCCGCACACAAGGTGCATCAATCCTTTGCTCCCACACTCTGGTGCTTCCTAAAGTGCTCTCCTCTCTTTTAGTCACTCTCATTCTCAGTGGCTAACCTCTCTGTAGCTCTTCATCCTATGTCAAAATCTATCTAGATTTTCTGTCATCCAGCAGGAACCCAACTCAACCTATCTTGCCCTGATCTGTCCATCCCCTGATAAATTTGTCCCTGTTCCAACTTTTCAGTCTGTTTTCTGCTTTAATGGTGTTTCCGGTTTTCCCACTAGACGTCTGTGAAATGAACTTTCCTTTTTCGTAAATGGCATCTTTACAGCTAAAGGAAATGCTCCTTCCTTTTTCATGAGTTGTCCCAATTTACCATTATGTTCCATTGCCTTCTCTTTTTCCTATTTCTTCCCCAACCTCACATTGACTTTCAAAGGCACTACCTTAAAAGATTTCTCTTTAGAGAAAACTACCTCATCTCACACACAAGCTCAAGGATTGCACAGTTACTTAATTAAAAAGGAAAATAATTATTTATTTGTAGTATTAGTAATATAGCTGAAAAATAATTATGATGTAAGCAATTGTGGGCAATAAAATATTTAGATATTTGTATTTCAGATTTCATTGTAAATATTATTGTAAGTGATTTTTTAACCACACATCTTTTTATTGAATACAACAGAAGTCTAGCTGCTCTGTGCCTTTCCAAAATTTAGATAAACATCTGAATTTAGAAATAGCCATTATCTAAGTCTCCTTTGCCTACTGGTAATGTGATTCCAGAACTTTGTTAGGGTTGTAAAAATCTATTATCATGCCCCTGCTCATGGCTTCCACATTCACTCCTTAATCTCACCATCTGTTTCACTTTAGTGGCAGACCCAGAGGGCAAGGAGCAGTTCTTATCTGTGCAATGCTGTATGTAAGTGTGGAATCTCTGTCAGCATTTAAAAAATAATAGAACTTCAAAGAGGGTTGATTGAAGCTTCCCTAGTCAGCAGTTAGTCTTAGTGACATGAATCACTCTTTCAAATGGTAATTTGCACCTGTTACCTTCATCCACAGGTTGGAAAATGCTTACACCTTAATTAATTACACCCTTGTGTTGTGGAAGATTGTACCCACAACTCTGAGACAGGAAGACTGGAACATTAAGAATCAACAGCTTTTCTGGTCTTTCAAAGCAGATATGTGAAAAAGAAAATTAGAATTCAGGTCACTTTTCATTGAATGATGGATGAATTTCTTTAGGAATCCATGTCTCTTGTGGCAGAAAACATGGTGATGGCATCCCTTCCAGTAAGAGATGTATTCGTCCTCAGCTTTTTCTGTAGCATCAATTCAGTGTGACCTCAGAGAATACCTATGCTTCTCAATAACACTCACCCTCTCTACTTCTGCAGTGACTGATGTCACTCATCTAAGCAAAGAGCAGGTGGCATATAAATTACTTTTAAGTGAACATGGAATTAGAATATAATTCCCCAAATGGTAGTGCCGCCTGTAATTAAGCTACAACTAAGCAAGAGTATCTGACATCAGATAATTATTTAATAGAGGAAAATGGGAGGCAGTGTATTATTTTTAAATGTGTTTTCTTTAAATTTCCTTGAAGATGTGGAAGGATTTTCTTGGAATAAAAATGATCCAAAATGCTTTCATGTAATTATTTTTGGCATGTTGAGCAAAATGTTTATGATTGTGCTAAGAGTTTCCTTGGTATACATCATTAGATGTTCATAGAAGTAGTCTTTCACCTTTGATTTTTTTATTGTCAAGGACAATGTTGTCTACACTTCATCTGCTTTTTGTTTCCTGAAGTTGAACGAAACCATAAAAAATGCTGAAACAAACATTATAAAACATTATTAGTGTCTTTTGCATCGATATGTGTGGTATGCTTTTGTTAATTGATATGATAGTTTAATCAGTATCATTTGCACCAGAAAATAAGAGTTAGCAAATTATATAGTTCTCGAAGTCTTACAATAATCCAAAATTCCATATCCAGAAGACTGTGAAACGAACATTTTAACATACATGTGAGGTAAACTTTTAAATTGCAAGGAAGAAAATTGAGTTAGTAAAGTTTAAAACATTCATTAAAATGTGTCTTTATAATCTATTACGTGCAAAGTACTGTACTGCACATCATGTTCTAAATTAATGAAAGTTAAAAAATTACGTAACTCATTACTTATTTGCATTGACAATGTCATTCTTTTCATTTTGAATGATTTTTCTCATCCTCTATCTGACTCTTTATTGGAAATAGCAATGTAACCTAACAATTGTTAAAGAATTCTGCTTAGAAATTGTTTCATTCAATTATTGGTAAATATTAGCTAAATATTAATTATTTGCTAATTGTATTGCCATTATTGATATTCTTGAAGAGTTTGATTAGATATGAAAAGGATTCCTGGAAGGAAGTTCCCCTGGTCCTACTGAGCTATTACACTTTCACTGAGATTTTAACCAAGTTGACTGTTACTGTGCTCATCCAATAATCAGTGAGCAACTTGAGAGAATGAGCTGTGTGTTCTTTATCTCCATGTTTTCAATGTTTAAAACATTCAAGAGTCTCTAAATGTTGTTCATCTAAGTAATCAGAGAAGTACTCTGAAAAAGGTGTATCTAGATAACATTAGTTGGGAATGTTACTTTCTCCTGTTAAACACAACCATTCTTATGTATTACTTCTTCATTTGGAAGAAATGATGAAAACTACACTGGAGAGCATATTTTAGTCATTCTCTTTTCATATACCACTTTTTTGCTGTGAGATTAGCATTTGCAGTGTAGATTTTGCTATGATTGGCAGACACCCAGATGAATTTTATCATGAGAGCAAGTTTATAGGAGATAATTGCTCAGCAGATAGGTAGATGATTGGTAATATGTGTTTCCTAGCTGATGGTCAGCGTTCACTGACAGAGGAAGACAAGCAGTAATCAGACTTCAGGTAGGCAACAAGTAAATGCATTAATAATGTCTAGTAGCATCTAACTGGGGGCCAAGGCAGTATTTCTGAGAATAAGCCTGGAATGCATTTCTGGAAGTATGACTGAAGAAGAGACCTAGTTGTAAAGAAAAAAAAAATACATAGAAAGAAAGTGTGTTCTACAGGATTAAATCAAACTATTTCATTCTAGGGAAAAGCTTAGAGTAAGTTTATATCTAGTAAAACTTCTTAGATTAGGTTTTAATTGACATTTACCATCAGCAAAGTAACTTGATACATAACCTTTTAAAGATGTTCTTCTATATGCTTGGTTCCTCAGTTTTTTGCAGTTTTATTATAATTATTATGCTACTCTTCATAAACATAAGCATTCAATAAAATATACTATTAGAAGCACAAGTTAATAGATAAAAATAGCAAATATTATATTTGTTTCTAAATGTTAGTGAAACAAACACAAAGCTACCTGGGAGACTGCTAATTGGAGTAAAAAATGTAATATAGGAAAACAACAATATTTTTGTTATTTTGATGATAATTTTGGCAAACGTGTAGCTCAAAAGTTTGTTTCCCCTTTATGATTTGCTTATAAATACTTTGGACAGAAATACTTGCCATGCTGTATACATTCTTCTCTGGCATGATTTACTCCTCAGAAATGTCATGATATGTATCCATATTAATGTGAATCTTTGGGGCCCAGTGATTTTCAATTGTATACAACATATTAATATTATTAATTCTTCAGTTGTCAACTTTATTATAACTAGCAATACTCATATATACTCAGGCTATATTCTGTGACCTGTGTCTTTTAAAATCCCAGCTCTACCACAAATCTTCTTTTAAACCTAGGATAAAATGCTTAATTTTTGCTGAGTCGAAGATTCCTTGTGTGTAATGTAGGCGTCATCATGGTAGCTTGCTATAAAGAGGTCTTGATAGAAAAAATTAGCTAATACATAACAAGTGCATACTTAGAACACCACCCACCCTAAGTACAAATATTAGTTGTCCTTATTAGTTCATCACAAACCAGTCAAACCACTTTCATATGGATCATTGATATTTAAGATCAGAAGATAATGGATTTTTTACTCAATGTAGTTTGAAGCACCAAAATCATACATTCAACTTGGCAATTTTCTGTTTTATTTTAGAATTTGCTACCCTTTCGTGAAAATGTGGGGCTATTTGAGTTTTTATCACAACTCTTCAACATCAGATGTGACAATGTCCACTTCTGAACGCTATAGTCCAAAGGGAAGATCTTTCTCCTCAAGAAAAGGGGACATACCTTGAGTAGGTAGCATGTTGTCCATAGGACCCAACTCTGCCCGCTAATACTCTTTAATACTTTTATTTTTATCTCTAGGACAATTTTAAATAACTCCTTGACACTACAAATTCTAACTTCATTGAACTTTTTTCTCTAAATATTGTGTTGGTTTGTGTGTATTGGCATACTTTACGAATGAAACAAATTCAGCCACATTTTATTTTATGTTAAAGAGACTAAGTTCTAAGTAACAGTTACATGATTATATCGTTAAAACTGGACTGGCAAATTTCAATATGCCTAGTCACTGGAGAGGACTGCTAAGGACTGTAGATTAAAAGTCATGTTCCTCTGACTTAGAATCTGCTGTCAGTTAGAACATCATAATAGGGTTAAATATAAGCAAGTCTTCAGACATGGTTTCTAAGGATGTTCTTTCCTTCCATATCAGGAGAGCAATTGGTCAGGGCTAAATTGATCACTTGTTTTAGTAAAGAAATTATTTTATTGAGCTATGATTCACATAATTAACACAATGAAATACACAGAAATGTGTCAAAGTATACTTGATGAGTTTTGGCAAATTATGCAGGTTCATTTCACTAGTAACTTAATCAAAATATACAATATTTACATGACATCAGTTCATTTCCTTGTACTTCTTTGCAGTGCCTCTCCACTCTATCCTCACCCATTTTAGTAATCCCTGCTGTGATTTTCATTTCCACTTTCTAGTTTTACCTATTCTAAAACTTCATGTAAATGGGAGCATAAAGATGCCAACTTTTGTGTCTAGTTTATGTTATGCAAATTATGTATAACATTTGTAAAAGCAAACAATGATTATTTGATTTTTACTAGGAAGTTATGTTCACTTAAATGTTGTAGGTGTATGATGATACAAATCACTTAGTTATATTGAATTAATTGAAATTAAAAAACAAAACAAAACAGAGTTTCACTGAGTGTATAGAAAATAGCCACCATTACTCAGAATCTGGAAACATTTCTTGAATTTAGGTTCAGTTGAGGTAAAAATTTAGTCCATGAACAATTTGAGCAGGTCTTTATTCATCACATGTTCAGCAATTCTCAATCTAAGGAGCTAAACAATGTCATTAAAGACCCAAATTATCCAAGTAAGTGAGATCTGGTACATTTTGTTGGTTTCAAAACTAAAAATCAAATTAAGAAAAATTAAGCCATTATGCTTAATAACAAAAAGTATTCTCCCCTGATTCACCATCACCTGTGTGATGGCAAAATGCCTGGTCCAGAAAAACACCTTGGGATAGAGCTGAGGAGACAGGTGGGAATTTTTTTCTCAAGTTTCTCAGAAAGGAGGCATTCAAGTACTACTTTTGATACTACTGGTATCTATTTAATTGCATTTACAGCACAATATTCATCATTAAAATTAAAATTCCATAGTGCTTAACAAATGTGGATGAACTATCCTAGAGAGATTTTGTTCTGTGTTTGCTCATCCATTTATGTTCTTCTAAGGATGAAATTCTACAACTAAATTCTGCTGAAAAGTACAATATCTACTTTCTTCTGAAATGTGTTTCTTTACAAGATACAATCTACCTACTCCATTAGAATTAGCTGCTTGGTTATTCTCCTAGGATGCTTTCTGAGTGATGAATATGTTTTAGGAGATTGTTAACTAAAATCAGACACTGGTGCTTCAGTTTTCTTCACCTTACCCTTTTCTACTCAATACATTTTAAAGAGCAAGCTTCTTGTTTAAATATTGAAATGCAATCAATTCTAATTTATTGGCTGCAGGTTCCAACCTCACAAGTGAAAATCAAGTCATGGACTCTTTAATACAGAAAGCCATGCATCATTAGGAAAACCCATGCGGGAGCACAGCATAACATGCAAGCTAACGTCCAGTCCACCCCTGGACCTAGCAGGTCTACCAACAAGGGAACTGCCCTCAACCCTCAGAAGACCTGTATTTCATTTGGCAGCGCTTTGAGAGTCACTCACATTTTTATTAACTAAAGATATTTTCCCCCAAACAAGCCGTTCCAATTTGCTTGTGTCCTTTTTTAGCCCAATCAATGTGTTTCCTTATATTGATAAACTAGAAATACCACTCACTGATTTGAGCTATTTTTAAAAGATAATACTGCTTTCTGAAAGAATAACTAAATAGTTCTAAATAATAAATGCATGCTATCTAAGGGGTATAAAATAAATCAAGAATAATAAAAAAAAACATTCTGTTCATAAAACTGAGTATCTTTTCTTTCAAGAGAGTTGCGTGCAACAGGGGACAAATGGTAGCTATGGGAATAGGAAAGTTAATCAAAAAGGTAATCATGTGAATCCAGGCGGCATTCCCTTGGCAACAAGATACTAGTGTTTCTGATCAAGAGAGTGTTTTGTGAACTTCAGAACTAAGGTTTCCATCAGCTGAGTGTGTAGTCTTGTTCAGTAAAGCGGAAATGGAGGCACTCAGTCATTCTTACCATTTGAATATGTGCAAGTGTTTCAAGATGATTTCTATTCATATGTTTATTTAAATGATTGTCATTCCTACTCTTTCCTGTTTTCATAAGACCAGAGGAAAGCAAAGCATAACAAGGCTTTCCCTAACAATACTCCAATTAAAATAATGGCAATGTGTCAAATATTTTTATTACAAAAACCTTTTCCAACAGGTCTAATCTTTTGATCTTTACATGTTGCAATAGCGACTGCTAATTCCATTACAGACTATGCTTCAATAATTAATAAAATATTATCACATATATATGAGTCTGTATATGTATATATATATACATATATATAAAATATTTATGAATATGCTGACTATTTCAGGTAAAGGGAGACTTGCAAATTAACTTACACCTCATTTTCTTTGGTACACTTTATGAAAAGTTGAGGGAAAAGTATAAACTGGTCTTGAGCACAAGGATTTTACTCTTCTTTGGGATAAAACTATACACAAGTAATTGTGAGGTCCAGCAGAGTGTTATAGCTGGATAAGAGAAGTACAGATAATATTCAGTGATAAATAGCAGAAAAAAATTCCTTCCAGGAAATAAAGCTCATGTAAACAATGCAGAATATCTGGTTTAAAGTTGTGTGAGTTACTTTATTGTTTTTATGATAAGGGACAAAGCAGATTTTCTCATAGTAAAAAAAAGCTAGAACGTGGATATATGAACTTTAAGAAAAGACTTTCCAATAAGCAGAACTTGGTGGGAAAGAACAAAGATGATATTAAACATGTATCAACCAATATTTCAACTGAATGAACACAGGGCACACACAATGTTGGAAAGTTAAAGTAGGGCCATATTATACAAGATCTTGTATGTCAGCTTAAGACAACTGGACTTTAACTTCTATGTTATAGCAAGGTGTACATTTTTCAGCTTCAGGACTAATGTGACAGGCAAGGTATTTGAGGTATTTGATTTATTTATTCGAAGACATTGCTGTATTTAATTTTTGTCATAATATTAAAGATGATTGAAATATTTAAGCCATGCTTAATTGACCAGGAGACTTAGGAAAGAAAGGAGAATAAGAAATTAGAATCTAAAGCAAAGATAAATTTAGAAATATATGGCACAGCCTGGTGGAGCAGTGATTAAGTCTACCACCTCTGGTTGAGCAATGTCTACACACTTTCCAAGGACCCTGGTTCAAGTTCTAGGGCAGGGCAAAGTCAGGTGGGACAGGGATGAGGGGGCGGGACTGTCGGAAACACACAAAAATGACAATCAACTAAATAAAATAGATAAATGCTTCTTCTTCCTCTGTCTCTACAACTCACTTTCATTCCTGCCTATACTTTTTCTTTAAAAAAAAAAAAAAGGAAAGAAAGAAATACAGATACAGAAACTATTCTCACAAAAGTGATGTTTGAAGCCTTGGCATTGCTGAAGCAATATCTATAACTATTATAGATAAGAACAGAAAAAAAAATATTATAGCAAACTATTAAGCTTAGGATGCCCTGTGGGTGGGTGGAGGTAAGGTCTGACACAACAGAAACAACTAAAGAAGGAAAATCAAGAAAGTATAATGTCATAAGGCCAAGGAGTTACACTTTATAAAATAAATCCTCGTCAGCATTCTAGAGAACAATTTTGCTATGATAGGTCAAAGTGTAAGGAGCCTACATGTAATGGGAGAATAGAAATGGAGATTGTTAAAATATAGCTTATGTTTCTCTAAGACTGTCTCATGATAAGAGAAAGGACAGATGGTAACTCCAATGAAACTCATGACTGAAAGTCATATAGACAACGTCTGCCCATTTTAATTTAAAATAGACAGTAAGTAAATAAATACTACTGGTAATGGCCATTGAGACAAAATGAGAGGGTTCATGGAATACAAGATGCCAAGTTTGGGGAGGTAGTAAGATATTAGCATGCCTTAGAGAAAGCCCTGTGTTCTCACTATGAACAAAGCAAATTCCAGAATTTTTGTCCTTTACTGTGCAGAGAAAAAATTAAGAAGTATAACTCCATAGGAACACATTTTAAAATTATACCTTTTTGACATCAATATATTGTTAATTTATATCCTATATGAAAAGAAATTCTGTGACAAAAACATGTGATTCTTCCCCTTTTTCATTTTATTTCCTGATTTAATTATCAGCAGTTCAAATGCATAAAACAGACTGATAAAACAGAGGGTTTTTTTTTTTTTTTTTTTTTTTTCTTTATGGATTGATACTTCTGTTTCTTACTCCTAGGGGGTTAAAGTCTCTCATGTTTATGTATTTTATCTGGATTTTTGAAAGGATAATAATCATTTATTATTGCTACCATACTCATAAACTACTGAATTATTCCTCTCTACTAAGTGATAATACAAATGTGTTAGTTTTCTAGGTAATAATATGTGGTGTCTTAAGAAACAATTATATTAAGATCTGTAAGTTAAGTACTTGGTCATTTTTAATAAGCATGGAGTAGTTCTTCAGAAAATAAGAATAATTAAAAGAGCCTCTGTATCTTTATTTCCTTTTTTTGAGTAAAGGTGTCTACTTTGACCTATTTGTCAGTTTTCCAGCATGGAAGCACAATGAAGAGAGGAAATTCAGTGACTTCTGTGTCTCTCATTTCTTTGTCTCGCATATACTGTCCAGCTACCAACGTTTGGAAACTCTCCCCTAAGCTCATGATTTTGTTTTGCTGTTACCTCTTTTCTCTTTTTTCTATGGCCTGGAAGAAATCTGAATAACTGGCTATATTTTTCAGGAAGTAACTCAGCCTGTAAATGAATGACTGGTAATTTCGTCATTTTATAAATTTGTTCTAGCACAGGGTGACACATAGGAATTACTGTGATTTAAAGAAAAGAAAATCCATTTGAGCTCTAGATTCTGTGTTCTTACATACCTAATTTTTGATACTCCTCCCCTCCTGGAGTCTCTGGGTTTCTTTCTGATACAACTAGAGCTAATAAACATGTTGTTGTTTTTTGGATTTTTTTTTTTACAGAGAAAGGGAAAGGAGGAAGAAGCATT